>JAIPRL010012951.1:0-11296 GCA_025469235.1 Pemphigus obesinymphae
AAAACACACAGACTTACGAAAATTGTCTTGCTTTTTTATTTTCATCGAATAGAACAGAAAATATAAACAAATAACTTAAGCCGCGTCGGTGATTCCTGTATAAAAGCATAGGCCGCCGCCGCGTCGTATGATTTTATGACGTCACGCGTAAAACGCGACTTATCTTTACATAGGGAAATAATTGTCCTACAACAATAATTCGACCACAGAAATTTATCTTATCTCATGTACTATTTATTTATGTAATAAAATTTTTTTACAATTTTTAGTTGTATGGTCCTTTAAATAAAAAATACTACACTGTTCTATGCAAGAAATGAAGGGACGCGATGGACCAACTTATATCTGGACAGCTTTTTAATATTTGACCGGCTTTAAATATTAATTGGTTAATTATTAGTTATTTACATTAATTGGGTATCTAATTTTAATGATTATAGGACACTTTTCCCATTTCCCCATTCGATATTTCCCTGTCCAATATACTTCCCCGTCCATGATATCGTTAGTCATTGGATAATTATATATATAATAAAATATAGTATTTGATACGATAACAATAGGTATATAGTATACGAGTACGAATATTATATTATTTTTAACTAGATAATTTGTGAGCACGTTGATTGTTAATATTGCATACCAATAGGCGTGTATTCTCGATTAACCAGGGTATGTTATTTTGTCTTATCTATAACCAAACATACTAACCATTCCATTTGATCGGTCATAAATTATTGTAACCAAAACTGATTGTTTATAAAATTCAGTAACCAAATTACATTTGGTTAATCGCGAAAACACGCCTAATATAAAACAGTCTTTGGACAACCGTATCGTATTATACGTATACCGTGGTATCGCATATAACATAATTATATTTTTTTTGTATCGTTGTGTTATCTGTATTCTATGAGGATTGTTATCGGTCCTAATCGGACGTAATCGAAATGTGTGCGTAGACTCCGAATTCGTAACGGATTGACGAAATATACATTAATATCCTAAATTGTAAATTTTAAATCTCTGTAATTTTTTTTTTTTAATAATATTATTATAATTACATAACATTTACATACAATTTTTTTTATGTAATTAAATTTTCATTTAATAAAAAAAAAAATCCTCTAATGGCGTACAGTTTATATAGTTTATTTATTTATAGTCTCACTATATATAAGTATCTGCCTACACATTAAAATGAATGAATAAATAATAAATTATTATAGATGGGGAAACGTGTCGAACGGGGATGTGACCTGTCACCAATTTTAATTCAACTATTATTATTATATCAATAATTTTTTAATGATTTTTTATATATTCCGACACAGTATATAGGTACCTATATTATATGTACGCAATTAAACCAATTATTTAATAATTAATACTGTAAATACCTATTGTGGACAAGGGTCGAGGACTATATATAATAGAGCGATAGGAAAATAATATATTTTTATCATAAAAAAATATTTGAATTTAATATTTAATATTTTTATAATAGTATGAAATGCAATTTTAAATATTGCATTTAAATAATATTATAGCGCTATACAGAGGTATACATTGTTTTATTATTATAAAATAATAATTTTGTGTCCCGCACTACTCGTATTATATTAAATATTACCTATATGATTTTTTTCGTAATACTACAGTTTTTTAATTACATTAAATTAAATTTTAAAAACTCTTTCAGACACAAAAAAATAACTGAAAACTCGTGTAAAATTTTAATTGGGGTTAAAATATCACCGGGTAATATTATATGTATTCAGTATTTTTACGGTACACAATCGCAATAATTCGACTATACTTATATAACACGTGTGTATACTGCATAGTATATGGGTATAATAATTTAAAACGTTCGTGATATAGTATTTCGATAGAAAATGTGACATTTTCACTTTTAGAATATAATATAGGTACCCACTCACGGTTTATTTCAGACTCATAAAGGTTTAATTTATGACGATTTTGCTTTAATGACATTATTATTTAGTTTAGTTTTTTCTCCGTTTTATATTGTACGTATATAATATAATATAGGTACTCGCTGTGCCCGCCATACAACACAAGTTTTCTCATTATGTAAATTTTAATAAGATAGGTAGGTGTTTTCAATTAATTAAAATAAAATAAAAGTTCGTAATCTTATTAAGGAGAAGCGAAAGAGAATCGTTACGTTAAGTTTTTAATTTTTGTTTTGGTTTATTTTCCAGTTAATCTCTCGCCGGGAAGGAACAAGCGAAAATTAATACGTATATATATTTATGTTTGCTATTATGAATAAAATAAAAACCGTATTGGACGTAAAGGCGTATTTAGACGTCCGAATAATAATATATTATCATTATTATTATCATTAACAATATTTATAATATGTGGTACATATATATATATATATATGGTATAGAGTAGTGCTGGCGGAGAGGGGGTGGAGGGTGTCATATCCCCATGGTTTTTTTTTCTATGGATTCATGGTCAAATTTATCGAAATGACCATTTTTTTTCATTTTTTTTATACCTAACGATTTCTCAATTTTTCGGTTAAAAATATCTCCTGCCAATTCGAAAATTCGAGCACCCCGCCGTATAGATATATTCCATTACATAGACAGCCCGTGTATATATTTTGGTAGAATTCGACAAAATCGAATTTCTGTCGGGCCCGGTCTCCGATTTTTCGGTATCCGATTCGAATTCATCACTCACGATAATAATAATAATAATAATAATAATAATAATAATAATAATAAGCGCGTCCTGTGTGTAATTTTAGGCCCGGCTCTCTTTGGGCGAACGCGTCCTTCCCGAGGTCACGCCGTACGAGTTCAATTGACAATAATTTATAATGTCGTACCACGTCTTTAGTGTAGGTAATCCGCACAAATTTCGTTTTCCTGTACCTAACCGGATTCAATGGCCCCGTCCGTTCGTAGCTCGACAACACTACACTATGGACAACGTGCAGCCCACTCCTTTCCGCGTAGGTTCCAGCGATTCCTCGGAAAATCTGTCGGACAAAAGTTATCGGTATGCGGAAAGCTTTACCGGAGAACCGGCCGAATACGATCCACAGGTGAGTGAGTGGGCGGCGATTATTATATTGCGCAGTGTCCGCAAAAAAAAAAAAAACCTATAACAGAACGAACGGGTTTTCTATGTGTAGGTCTCGTACGTATTGTTATTGTAGACAGTCGATTTTTATGAAATCTTAAGCAAAACGTGAAAATCGAACAAATCGAAAAACCATTAAATACGTTTTTTAATTCAATTTGTAATCGAAAAATACACCCGTGTCTGTACCATTTTTTTTTTTTTTTTTTTTTTATTATACTCGTAGTGTAATCGATATATATATATATATATATATATATATTTAATAAAATACACGTTTACGCGATTCAAATGCCGCGTGTAAGTTCCGTTTGGAAGACGAGATGACGTTAAACTATACGTTTTGTTGAAAGCCGATGTTTAGAAATCTAAGAATATAAATTTAAAATATTTTGCATAACAAAAAGGCATATTTCGTAAATATTCAGTTGTAAATATAAAACGTAAAATAGAGCACATTATTTTGAACATCAAATTCCAATAAAACTACGAAAGAGTTTTCATCTTTTAAACGGTATACAAATGTATGTCTCGTTGTTTATTGTAGACTTATATATAGTAGCGTTTGAAATAATAAAAGTATACTATTTTCATACGAATATTTATTATTGTATATATATTATATAGAGTCCTCTTAAATTAGGCTTCACATAACATTATTATATTCCCGAAAAAACAGAAATTTATTATTTTTTTTTTTTTCTAAGTCACCTCACAGCTGTTATAAAATGCATAGAAAACGATATTTATAGTAGACGATTTCATCGGTATAGCTTTGGAAATAAACGTTACAAAAATGTGACATTGATTTTTAAAAATAAAATCGTTTTTTATACCATCGATAATATGAGCCGAATATTTAGAAAATTTTGAAACTCGTGACTGTCTAGGTTATAGGTATATGAAATCCGGGGCCTAATTAAATATATCCAATTTCAGGGTACACATGCACTTTAATCAAATCGTAAGCGTTGATAGATTTCCATGGTCCAAATATCAGTAAATCGAAACCTGTTATCGCATTGACTGGATCAAAATAAGTTATTATGCCGAATATGTGAAATCCGTGAATTTTTAAATTAAAATCAATTGTAGCTCAAAAAAATAAGTATGATAAATAAATTCTTTCTACGCCAATATTTTAAGCGTTTTTTAAAGTATATTTTTGATACGAAAATATTTTTTTTCATATTTAAAAAAAAAAATATAATTTTTGAAATTTTTAGCCTATAATTTTAAATGTAAAGATGGCCGAAAACAAGTTTTCTAACTTTTCTAACTAAGTCAACGAAAAACAAAAAACCGTACAAAAACACGCATTTTAAACAAAAATGTCGGGGCGTCAAGTCAATTTATTCCAGAATTTACATTACCTTTTTCCCTTATGTACGTTGAAATTATTGTTATTCAAAATTACACGTTATAAAACTTGATGCACACATTTGTAACTCAGATTGCATACTTCGATTTTTAAGACGCATATTTTGTGTCTGGGTACACACTATTTCAGGCCCTGCTCCATCTACACATTTTACAACAGCCGTGTTATAACTGAAAACATTTTAAAATTTACTTTTGTTTTTTTTTGGTAGATGGTTTTTTTTCTCACTAATGTTGTCATTATACAACAATAAAACGTAACACTGACACGGGACTATTTACAAATTACTTTTTTTAGTGTATTGGTTTTAAACATTTCTATATCGTTAGATTTTCATTTTTCTGGAAATGCAGTAAAAATTGTCTAAATAGAAGATAATTGAATAATGACTACACGATTTTAAATACTTTTGAACGAATACATTTATAGGCACAATTAATCATATGAATATCATTCAAATACTTTTCAATTTACAGTTATGGGTAGGCATCAATAATCGTTCATTAATCGTAATTAATTACGTAATAAAGTTTTCAATTTTATCTAAAACCTTGATTTAACATTCTGAATACCAATGGCATTAAAGAGCTAATACGTTAAGGGTATTTACGTTATTTAGCTTTAAGGGTATTATTTATTAATTTAATTATTATTATTATTTTAATCTTTTGATAATAAACACAATAAATAACGAGTTACTTTAAACTAAAACTACGCAGTTATGTTAATTTTAAAATTTTAATTTAATTCATATTGTAATTGCGTTTTGTCGTTTTTAACAAGTATCCAGAGAATTATTCAATTCCCGAAAACACGTAAATAAAACAAGAATACCTATATAATAATCTGGGACATAATATAACTTTAAGGAATATTAGATTGCCTATTAATAAACAATATTATTTGTCCTTTGGATTCATATCTACAATTTATTTACAAGACCACTAAGACACTTAAAACCATTTTTCGTTATCCCTGATATTGAAGTTCATATTGATATTTTCCGAAAATAATGGTTCTAGAAACTCGAAATATTATTATGAATATATATTACTCTAGTATTTATATACATTTTTTTTTTTTTTTGTTTTACATTATCTAGTAGGTATATTTTAGTAGCATATATTTTCATCGTCGAGTTTTCATTTTAATTTTATATTATTTTTACGCGAGAGCTACTTATAATATAACATTATATATTGATAAAATTGCATTCGTCATTGTTGTTAAAAGTTAAACTATAATATTCATTTTAATGAAACAAAGATAAAAATAACAATCCCGTAATAGTTTCGTATGCGCATATTGAAATAGTTTTTACAGTTATTAAATTAGTGATTGGTAACAGTTTATATCGGAATAAATGGTGTACAATTCAAACTTCATAAGACTATTTTTCATATCATTTTTGAATCTGGTCACGGTAAAGTCGTATACGAGAAATCACGTTAATCACATATGAAATTTAGTTTGGTCTATTCTCGAATCTGTATACGACCATTTGTTACGACAATTTTGTGTGATTATTACACGACTTTTAAAAAAAAATTCTGACCATAAAAAATTAATTCTGGGTCTGTAAGGGTTAAATATTTTAATACCCGTATTCGATTGACAACGACGATAAAAATAATATCTTGAATCATTAAACTTTCAGATAGCTGTATACGTATTACACTAATTATAATCAAGATAATGTAAGTTTTAGTTTTATATGAACCCCGCAAATATATGAAAAGAATAGTGTCTATATCTATATATATATATAAATTACGTTTTTATGCGCATAAAAAAAAAAATGATGATGGAAGTGTTTTTGATAACGTCAAAACCCTATTGTCATATTATTCTTATCGACAAATCGTTATAGTGCAATATAAAAACAGCGAATGGCAGAAAACGAACGTGTCTGTTGTCTTAGCTACCGAACGTGTACACAAAAAATGAAATCCACATGTAAAATTATTATTTTTATATTATGTACAAATTTAAACAGCGAAAATTTGTCACAATGTCTGAATATATTGAACATGCGGCTGCTAAACCACGTGGTTTATTAAAATCTATACATCGTAGCTATTGGTAAAATCGATATCGCAATGAATTTTTAAATTTAAGCGACACGCGTATATTTGTCTAATGAATTTTCAAAGTCATTATTTTTTTTTCGTAGCTTGAATAGGGTTCACACTGAACAAAATATATCTGTGATTTCAATAAAAATATAGATTAATTTAATAATATATGGTTGTTGATATACGTCCAATAAAATGTTTGTTGATTTAGAAATAAAATATTTGTTAATTTTACAGTAAAATAACAAAACATATTATTGATTTAACAATATCTTTTATAAATGTCTTGGGTAAAATTGTCCAACCGAATACAAATTTATTTAAATTAACAAATATTTTGTTAATTCAACCATAAATATTGTGTGTTCATTTGTTTCTTTCTTCTTCGTAGAACAAACGCCCATTTGTTAATCAAAATAGTCAATTTAAACAGAATATTTTTTCAATTTAATAACATATTTTATTATAATAATAAAATCTGTAATAATTTCATAAATTATTTTTATTAAATTATATAACTTGTATATTTTGTGAAATTTACAAAACGAATTTGTTATTGTAAACGCATTTTTCATTAATTCAACAATATATACATTAAAATAATAAAAATCGTATTATTTCGACAAATATTCGTTTGTTAAAATTTGATTATTGCATATTGTTAATTCTACCAATGATATTTGGTTCAGTGCAGCACATGCATTCGCGTATATATGAATGCGTAAAACCATCGACACTTTTTCCCCTAATCGTACGTTTACTTTACCATCGCTGCAAATCAATACCCGACGTTTAATTCAAATAAAACGACACGTCTATTTATTAACTTAGTTAACACTTTACTGCGTGTGTATCATATTATATATTAGCGCTATGCCGAGCACTCTAACCCTTGTGCAATTAACCACCACCAATTATTATTAATAATGTTTCATCGATTCCCATTACATTATAATATTATTATATTCGTTATTGGTAGGGAAAAATTACAATTTATGCATTAGGTGCTGGGAACATTGCAATGTGTATTATATATTATAATACGGTATCTGGTATATACCTACAAGTACGAAGAACACATCTGAACCTTTATTTCGGGATGAGGGACGGAATCGAATTTATTATGATTATTTAAAAACAAAAACCACATGAAATATTCTAAAAACACGTAAAAATAAAATGAAAATTTTGTTGTAGCTTACACCGGAAAGGGTCAGACTTAACGGATATGATTCCAGTGAAACTTTCAGCGACATGCTGGAGGACGTTATGTCCGTCAATCACCGGTCACACCATGGAATCCAATCAAGACCAATGTAATTTAATAATAATAATAATAATAATAATAATTATAATATAATTAATTATAATTTGTAGGTAACATTACAGTGTACAACTTTGATACGTATACAGTTTATCTCTGGTGACTACGTATAAAGCATAATAATGATAAACTATAAATAATATAATTAAATAAATAGCAATAATTCATTTAGAATTTACGGGAATGTGTGTCACAAAATTCCGTTGTAACATGAGTCCTGTTCATCGAGTGACTACATTTTATCAATTTTTAAAATATAAAGTTTAGGAAAAAAAAAAACGAAATATAATTTAAAATATATAGTTCTAATTTATCGGGGCCACCACTTTTTTTGGTAAAAAAAAAATACCCATTCTAATTACAACAGTCCGGCACGATGCGTGCTCTGATAACAGTCTTGTAAACGTAATTAAATTCTTCATTATTCACTAGAGTGAATGATCGAATCACATTTTTTAATTTCATATAATTTATGTAAAAACCGTTTAAAATTTTCAAAATTTTGAGTACAAATATCTAATGAAATGAAATTAAAATGTCTCGATCATTCCCTCGTAAATGTTTTTTGAGAATTCAAATTGATTTTTTTTCCGTATTAAAATAGATATATATTTGGCGACGTTCTGATGGAATTAGAATCATCTATTTGATTGAAAAATAGACATTTTTTTCGTGGATGCGAAATAGATGGCTGACATAACGTGTACGCGGATACATGTATAATATATAGCAACCCGTATATTTTTGTTACGGATTATTTGTTACACAAACGCAAAGCCAAGTATAAATTTTTAATAAAAATATTGAATAGAATAAATGTAATTTCATATTTTGTCAAACAATCATGTTATAATATACTTTGTCTGTGTGTCTTTTAGTAAGTGGAAAATATTTTTGATTTTTAAAAATGTAATACATTTTTCCAAAATTTACGAGTGTTGAAACTTTTTTATTCTGACGGGCCATTAATATTGCGTTTTACAAAATATTTTTCCATCCAAACATCTGATAGTATTATATTTTATATATTCATACTAGAGTGCTGTCGCATGATATTATAATATCGGTAATTATTATTGTTTGCACACACAAGGTAGATATAGATACTTATTACACTTGTTTTTGGTCATAAATTTATATTGTACCTTGGCGTACAAAATCGCGATGACGACAACCCAGGGTGCGTGTTGGATACAACGAGAGCACAGCTTTTTAATTTAATCAAAACTCAAAAGTCAAAGTTAATTAAATCCAAGTAAAACGAGTGTTTTCAATATGAAATTTATGACGCATTAGATGAAATGAACATATTATTATATAGTTAATATATTATTTATTATTACACTATATTTCACAGAAACGTTATTACTTATTGTAAAAAATGACGTAGGTAGTCTCAATCGTATTATTTTGATAACATATTATAACTAACTATAATCTAACCTCATTTTCTAGCTTATTATTAACTAAAATGTATATTTTGTATTATACTTCCTTTATTTGAAAATGTATGCTACATTTACATAGTACTCTATAATCGAAATTGTTTTTGAAAATATTCTAAATATTCTAATTTCTAAATTTACTTTAAATACTTTTTCATTTTAAAAACTGTGTAAATTTAGAGCACAATCGAAAATATTATGACAAACAGTTGACGGATATTTACATACCTATGCAAAGATGTGCACGATTTTAAATGTTTTGGATTTTAGTTTCTAGTGAAGAAGCTATTGATTTTAAAATTTTTTATTTTCTCTGAGCAAATTTTAGAAAGCTTTGTCGATAAAATATCGGTACTAGATGATACCTACTTTATAAATAGCATTTTTCCAGCAGTTTCCTTAGAGTAGAACTGGTAGAAGAAAAACTACGATGTATGACTTACATACACATCCTTATAAATTTTAGATTCAAGCGATTGAAATTGGCCAATATTATTATGTGCATTATATTTTATTTTATTTGTCGGCTATTAGAGTGTGATTTTTGAGTTATTTCAATTTAACAATGTATATAAAAACAGAATATTTATTTGTTAATTTGTTTCTTATTATTTATAATATATCCTATGTATGTACCTATTACGTTTATTAAATTGTCATATTCTTTTGTAACCCAATGATTTACTATGGTCGCCAACTACTGGTTAAAACTAAATGTTACCTATAATCTTTTTTTGAATAGGTGCTCTAGGCGTATTTTATTTTTATGCGTTAATTTTACTTACCTATATGTTATATTGTTATTTTTTATAATATATATATATATATATATATATATTTATTTTTATTTTTATAAGAGTATTACATTTTTTAAATTAATTAATTTTTAAATTTTTAAATTTTAAATATAAAATATATATTGTTATTTTTTGTAATAGGCGTGTATATTTATTTTTTGATATATTTAACGATAATTAGTATAAACGTATGTAAATATGTAGAAAACAACGGCTGAAAAAAAAAAACCCCCCCCCGATCGTTTCCGATTCAAATTTCAAATATATGAGCTTAAATATTTTCGTATGCCCGTCGGTTTTTTCAAAGTTTTAAACCCAAAATGTCCCATTTTCGTTTCATATATATATATACATTATATTATAGATGCCAATATTCTTCGGGTCCTGGCACCTGGTCGTATCGAAAATTAGCATTTGTTATATACGCGCGTGACTGTTGGTTTCGGCAAACTTATACTATATTATATACACGGACCCTTCACTGTTTATATATTATGCAGGACACGGGAAACGGTTAGATAAGTAGACGAAATACCAAACTTAAAGGTATATATAGACCAAATATATAAGCCATGTTGACTGATAGGAATAGTTTCTTGGAATGGCAAAACTTGGTCGGACACATAATAATAATTATTGTTCGTATACACAATGAGCGGTGTACTCCAACCGAAACCGTTTTGGTAATACATATATATATATATATTTTGTATTCTCCATAATTGCGCGTCTTATATATTATGATATATACATATATCGTAATAATGTTTTGAAGCGAAGGATCTCGTACTTTGTCTGGTATTTCAGTGTATATGAACAAATATAGTACTCGCGTCATCCAGATCACAACCATATACTTCTGGTAACGACATGGATCTAATCGTCTCGAAATCCAAATGTCTAATCTTGATCTAGAAGTCCGTCTATTATCATTTATAATTTTTATTATTATCAGTTAATACCGTAGACTTTTTTTTTTTTTTTATTAAAGCTTTCGTAAACATGTACATTATTATAGCTAAACACTTAACAAGTTTAATGATACATAACTAAAAATTACACCAATAAAAGAAAAACAAAGAAAGAATAAAAAATAGATAAATAGAAAATATAATAAACAATTTTTAATAAACTAGAATAATTTAAAT
>JAIPRL010012952.1:0-11295 GCA_025469235.1 Pemphigus obesinymphae
ATAGAGATATACACAAACAAACATGGGTCTCACCATCAGGACAAACAAAGAACCAAATTGACCATGTGATAGTTGATAGGCGAATCAAGAGATGCGTCATGGATGTTCGAAGTATGAGAGGTACCAGAGATATAATTTTATATAAATGTAAAAAAAAAATAGTATTTATTTTATTGTATTTTCCTGTATTATTGTACTGTTTTAAGATATAAATAATTTAATATACAATTGTTTTTAATTATTTAAATTAACATTATTATACTATTATATTTTTTATCATTATTTGTACTCATTTTCACCATAATTGATTAAATAAATAAATAAATAATAGACATTTATTTTTTCGTTATTTATATTTAATATTAAAATCAACATTTGTACTGTGAAATATTCAAATGTATAATGTATACCTAGAGGCTATACAGTTTTGTCCAAATATTGCTGGTCACAACTAGGTTTGCCCTGGCAAAAGCTGAAATATGAGGTTTTGCCCAAGTACTATGGACAGTTTGCGTTTTGCCCGCACATTTCTGAGATTTGTCTAATTTCGACTTTTGCAAATAAAATATATATATATATATATGGATAATTAGCTGTAGACTCGGATAATGTCAGATGTATTTACTGTGGTAGTCGACTCCGTTGCTGCTGTATTTTTTTTATAACATACTACATATTTTTATATTATATATTCTTATTTATTACTTATATGTCTTATTCTGATATAACTTATTCCATTCAACAGAATGGTTTTAAACTTGCAATCGTCTAAAATTCAAACGCTTGCGTTTAATACATTATGTATGAAACCAGATATAAAGTAGGCTTTTATTTTACAGAATGTAAATGTCTATAAATTCATTTTAAATGCCCATAAATATTTTATTTATCATTGCTCATCATATATCCATGCGAATCGAATGAAACATGCCTTGAATTTGTCTTACAAATATTAGTATATAGGTAATATTTTATATTGATTTTTCTTTGTAAAAATTAATACAAGTTGACAATTGCAAGTAAAGTAAGTATTACAAACAAATTAGACGTAGCATTATAAACATACATGTCTATCTTATATAGTATTTTAAGTTATATTAGATATTTAAATTATTCTGTGAAGTTATATTTTAATATGAACTACATAAAAATTTACTTGTTTACTTTACTAATTTACATTTCCTGTAAGTCTCAAATAAATAAAATTACTTTGCCTGTAGTAGGTTCTTGAAAAAGAACCTATGTTCGCTTTGGGATAGAATGTAGGTAATTTTGAAATTTTGAGATATAAATTTAAGTATTTACTACGTTATTAATAAATAATTATAAACAAAATTAGTTATAGGTATAATGTTAAACAAAATATGAGTATGCATTTATTTTTATTTTTATACTGACAAGTTTCCAAATTACTCTTAAGTAAAACTGCCTATACTCAACTCTTTATAAAACGGTCGACTGCATACTGCAGACCATTTTCAGTCAACAAACATGCTTATTTCTGTGTAAACATATTTTTTCTTTAACAAACAAATATTTGTCTTACAAAACTATACATTTGTTGGATAGGTCTCATTAAAAACTGTTAACTTTGCGCCGCTAATTTCACGAACGTATAGATTTCCTGTTTACATAAGAAAACTACCTACTGGGAATATATCAAAAATTGTCTTCTTTAAAATATCAACTACAATAAATTTCCTGTCAAAAAGCTTATACTCCCATTAAACTCCTTTTACCTAAACTAAAATCCGAATAAAAATGATTATACGACAAAGGAAAATCCTAAACATAATGATCAGTGATAGAAGTAGAACGCACATCGCTATTCCACTAGTAAAATTATATGTAAACAACTACCTAATAACAAATATATCGGTGCCGTTTTGATTTCGTCAACATTTCACAATCCTTTTAGGCTGCTTAATTCATGGATAAAGAAGATTATTTATTACCTATGATATCAATAAGATTTAATAAGATCATCTATTAGAAATTGTATGTTGTGATTTTTATTTCAATCTTCAATTGAAATAAATATAAAATATAAAAAACGATATTCAATCAATCTATTCGTAAAAACATATATTTTGCGAATTAGAGGCAGCCCTAAACATTTATTTCTGGGGGGGGGGGCAGGATCATGGCAAAAAATTTTCGGTGGGACAAATATATATTTGTATATTATTGCTCTATATTTGGATTTTTCATCATACTTTTGTTATTGGGATTGATATTTTGATATATCAGCTGTTGAAAGCATTTAATTTAATCATATAAATCAGACACGTAAGTAAACTGAGAAAAGTAGAAGTTTTAAATAATAATAAATTCAGCAATATTGTATATGTAATAACAATTTTCTCTAATCAATGACTCATTCGCTACATTTAGTTATGTTTGATTAGATATTGTTTTCTATGATTGCTTATAACCGTCCCACTTGAACATACATATTTTATGAGTAGGTAATTGATTTGTTCACAATCCTTATTCATAGCATTTTTCCAGTTTTTGAATCCAGATTTATAAAAAGGTGAATTATCACTCTGATGAAAAAAATCGACAAGTTGCATTTTCAATAATACTATATTCTAACCATGAATATTGTGTATACCATTAGACATAAAAATGTCGCTATTGTTTACCAAATTTAGTTTTTGGAAACATTTTTAATAATAGTTGAGTTGGATTGTCACTTACACATTATGTAATATCACTTGGACCAGCTACAGACTTTTCTAGAGGAACCTCTTGTTGTTTTTCTTGAATTTTCATTCGCTCAATACTAATTTTAGGCTCACCATTGATGTCACTACTACAGGTACTTGAATTAGATGTTTTATCTACAAATATAATTATTTAAAATGAAGGAATAAAAATAATACATAAAATTTAAATATGCAATGACTATATTATAATAGATAAGTACTAACATATAATTTTAATAATATTTTTTATATCATTTTTCTATGTAGGTAGGTACCTATTTTCTTTATTAATTTTATTTTATGTAGGTAGCTATTTTGGCTAATTATAAAGATGTATCTTATTTAATTTTATTTCTTACAAAATCAAAACTATAGGTACCTACATCAATATTATACATGTATCCTATCTATACCTATTCTATACATAATACATATTATACTCTATTTAGTTTAAGATAGAGTATATCTACCAATGATTATTCATATTCAGTGATGGGAAAGTTTTTTTTAAAAATGAACTAGTTCATATAATCATCAGTATTTAATAAATGTATTGAAAAAATTGTTCCACATGAAACCACTAATAATCAACTTTTAACAATTGGACAATAGCTAATAGGTACCTATCTAATTAATACATTTTTGTAATAACTTATAACTATGAAAGGGAACTTATCAATGAACGATCCAAAAACGTTCACGTTCATAAAAAATAAGAACTTAGTTAACATTCAAGTTCATTTCTTGAAAATTGAACTGGTTCATGTCCAGTTCACACAAAATGAACGCGTTCGTTCCCATCACTGTTCATATTTAATATAATTTATATATAAGATAATTACTTAAATTTATTTCTCATCACTTTGAATGATATATTCAGCTTGTTCTGATTTGAAATGGTCCTGTGTACCTATCATTTACACTTTTTTGGAATTTGAATTAAAATAAAAATCAATTTTTCGATTTAATTTAATTTATTAATTATAAATAAAATTGGAATACGTATGTAGGTATTTGCGTAAATATTAACATCACAGAATATAAACTTTTAACGTTTTCCATATACCATATACCTGTTTTTATTATTTACACGAGCTACACAGGAATAATTTATTAAACGAATAAAACGTGTAGTCATTGTGACACACGAGGGACAAAAACAAAATTTGTATTATAATAATTTTATCAATGTATCTGTTATCAAGATACGTATTCGTTTAAACCACGGTCTTAGATTATTGGGTCTCTGGCAACTTGGTTATGAAAACCGCGGTCTTAGATTATTTTAAACGGTGAAATAACACTACTACCACAGAATAGCAACTGCAACTAAACTATATAATTATTACTTATCTACAGGTTACAAGTAAAAATTGTACTGACATGCAGTAAAGCTTTGCATTGGATGGTGCAAGTCACCATAATATTTTGTGCAATTATTCACATTATATTTAAAAGTATATATAGATGAATACAATTAATTAAATCTATTTTCTTCTCTTTCGTCTTTTCTTCCAACTATTTGAATACTAGTTTTTAACATCCGCTTAACTCGATCTCTTGTATCCTCTTCACTTACACCAATCCTCTTTGTATCATATTCCACCACTTATTTTTCGGTCTTCTTCTTCCCATCAACGTAAGTTTATTTCCTATGTTAATAATCTTACTGCCTCTGTTTCTTTCTTCCTACATCTCAATCTATTTTTTCTCATTTCATCCATTATCGAAGTCGCTCCTATACTATACGCTTTTATATAGGCATTTATTTCTTATTTTCAGATGCATTGTCTCACGGGAATCGCTCCCCTGCTCCTGCTTGTCAATGTTCCTACATTCCATATACCTACTCTCACTTTGAATCTATCCTGTATACTCGGGTGTGAATCTAACCCAAAACATTTTAGTGCTCTCCATACATTTTTAACAACACAGTCGTTGGGTAGACCCGCACATATAACTGATGAAACGGCTACTGTAGTCACTGTTAGACTGGTACTGGGCACCTCATTCCTTAGACTACATCCTAACCTATGTATGTAATTTTGTTTTCCCCGCGAACATCCGAGATAAGAATACTCGCCTATTTTATTCTTAGGATTCCTCGTACTCTTTAAACAAATTTGACACAACCTCAATTCTCGACTTTTACGATAGGTATGAGAAACCGTGGAGCCAGGGCCGGATTTAAGTTGGGGTCAGTGTGTCCATTGGCTCCAGGCACCCATAACTTGGAGCCCTCACCAGTTGTGATAGAAATGCAAATATTCTAATTATAGTGGACAATTATTTTGAAGAAAAATTTTTTGAAAAAAAAATAATAAAAATTTATTTTTTTCATAATTCTTAATTCAACGCTTCCCCCTGAAGTATTTGTGTGTTTAGAAAAAAATTGTATTAATTTTTTTTTTAATTTATTTAAATAGTTGCGATAATACATTATGATTATAAACATCTTATACGTCTATTGGAATAGGACAAAGGTTGTGTTGACACATTCATTCATAAGTGGAGTAACACACACAATTGATTGTTATATTATTGATAGTATAATACGAGTAGTATATACACTATGCAGATTACAGATAAAATGCCACAAAGGGGAAATTAAAAATAGAACAAAATTAACGTATCGTCATTGATTATATCATTTTACCACTATATAATCAAGTAAGATAGATAAGCCTTTTTCGCTAATTATCACGTATTTTATGACAATTTATATTCATACATTTTTTTATACAATTAATTAAAATCGGTATTTTCTCAACTACAAACTTTAATCCGGGACATTTTTTGGTCAAATAAGTCACAAAACCAGTAGTGTCCTGGCAAATTCGGGACATATGGCAACTCAAGTATATATATATATATTACTGTAGTAGTCGAGACCCGTTGTCGCTGTACGTTTTAGATTCTGAGCGTAGCGAGAGAGCTAGTGGTTTTACAATGATGTTTATTATTTTTTTTTCTCTGTTAACAAATTTACTACCAGAAGGAGTGCTCCGATCTATACAAGCTTACATGGTTTCCGGTAGCAAATTTGATCTAGTTGGTACTTTAAAGAGATCATTTTGCTATTTTCTCAATAGTTTTTTAATGCGTAAGGAAAAACTACCATGAATTGATGAAAAAACGGTAAATTTACTGTTTCGTCAAATCGGGAATTTTCATTTCTTCATAATTCCAAAAATAAAGACTTGAAAATCTTGAAATTTTTATCCAATATTTAATTTAGTAATCTATTTAAGATGATTAAGTTTTTTTTTTTAATTTTTTGTAATTTTGGGCTATTTATAGACATTTTAGTTTTCGAGGTTTCTAAGTCCTAAAAGAGTAATTTTCGGTTTTAAGGTCTGAAAATTTTATACAGCGTTAAATATACGTTATGCTAACTAAATTCAAAAAATCTCGAAAATCCGTAGTCACAATTTTTTTATAGTCATTTTAATTTTTTCGACAAAATTATCAATTTTGAGGTATTTAAGTCCAAATAGTTGGTAAAATTAGATTTTAAGACCTGGGCAAAAATTGTGATTTTCAATGATGAATAACACGACTAAAAAATAAAATTAAAATAACAGCCTCGATCGATCCCTAGAAAAAAAAATAATATGAGTTATGTATACTACACCGAAGCTACGCTCATAATGGTTTTATTGAATGCAATGATTTATCATTGCTTTCAAATGCAATACATCCACCAAGAGTATCCTGCTCAGTAGCGAAGTGCATCCACCCATACTGACACCCGACGAGCGAAGTGCTTCCACCCCCTACTGACCGGCTTTTTTTATAACATACCTACACATTTTTATATTATATTATATTTTTATTTACCTATTACTTATATGTCTTATTCCATTCAACAAGTTATGAGCCCAGTACTTAGTACCCCGAATTTTTTTTTAAATAAGAATTTGTAGTATAATCGATTGTAAAAAAAAACGAAGTGTGTTCGCGTAGTAAGTGCGTCAAACGTCTAAAGAGGGTAAAACGTATTTTGTAAATTTAAGTTGTGCAGACAGTGTATAGAAATGTTGTTATCTACCATGGAAAACGAATCTATTAAAATTAATAAACTAAATGGCAATGAAAGTTGGACGAAATGGAAAATATAAATACGTTTTACAAAAACCGAAAATTACAAAATAATAAAACTTATACGTCTTATACTCAAAATTTAAGCGTCTACCTTTCATTTCACTAAACAGATCTTCTAAGTTGTTTTATTATTGTCTGTTAATATTATATTCAATTTTTATCTACTATATTATAATAATAAAATATGCACTAGTAATAAAAGAATAAATTAAATAAATAATAAAGGAATATTGAAATGTGCATGCGTCATGAACACGTCATAGTAAATACACGTTAAGAGACTTCTGTAGTGGTAATTATTGAGGGGCAACAATTAGATAACCAAACAAGCACATTTTATTATTTTGTTCCTACATGCATTATTAAACTGCTACGCGTTGATTATAGTATCGTGGAAACCACTGTCAGCATTATCGCAATTTGTCTTTCGAGTATTCGATTCCTATTATTACACGGGCAGACGAATAATTATTACCGATTTGTGACATGACTACGAAAATGTGCTTTTATCGTCTGTTTATGATTGTGGCAAGGCCGTATCTAGATTATTCTAGAAATGTCTAAATCTAAAATATATTGTCCAATTTTAGTCCATACCGTATATCTTAATTACTTTACTCCTTCCATCTTAAAAAGTGTACCTATGCATACATAAAAAAAGACATGGAAATTTACTAGGTACCTATATAAGAAATTTTCTAAAAACATTTTAAATGGCTATTAAAAAAAAAATGATGATTACCAATTTTCGAGAATCTTTTGAATATAATTATAATAGAACTCCTTAATCTTTATATTGAACTTTTTGGTCATAAAACCTAAAATTAACTATTTTATTACCTAATTAAAAACCTCAAAATATTACATTTCCTATATAACCTAAAATTCGGAAAACAATTTTGAAATTTTTTTCATGTTAATTTGATAATTAAATAAATATTTGGTGAAATTTTGAAGACCGTAGAATTATTATTTACAGAATTATGAAGCAATAATCATAGCTGATTTTGCCGATATATACCTATCGTATTTATACTGTTTTCATGTAAACCGAAAGAAGTTTAATCGCATTTAATCCTCCCCCCATGTTATACGATCAACTATTTTGTCCTATTAATTTGCATAAAAAAAAGTTGAAAAAAGTGCAAAAAATTTAAGTTCCGAAAGAGAGGGCTCGAACCGAGTACCGCTTGCGCGTCAAATCATTATAATATTTCACTAGACTACGGGGAGCAACGAATACGAGCTGTGAACTTGAGTAGGTATATACGTATACGAGTAGGTATAGTAAGGAAACATTGTAAAATTCTCCAATTTCAAATTACCATAACTTAAAAGCTAAGTTCAAACTCTAAATTCTGACATCAACATCATTTTTTTCATAAAAACTTAATATTTTTCAAAAAAAGTGCAAAAGGTTCGATGATTCGGTAAAGTTCCATATTTACTTCAGTTACTAAATATATCTTTCAATTTACATCTTTGATTAAAATTAGAAAATGTAATTTAATTAGGTAATTTATCCTATCTACCTATCGAGATTGTTGAAGTATTCTTCATAAGGGTCAACGATGTGGAATTACCTTTATTTTTTTTGTCTTGCATAAAAATATTGTTTTTTCAAAGAGGTTTTCATTATCAATAATATTATAACAATAGATACCTAATATTATACTGATATAGGCAGGCAAATAAAAATAATTTAGTACTTGATATTTTTATATTATACCAACAATATTTTATTTAGGTACCTATTTAGGTCATACTAAATAATATTGGCACATCACCTATAATATAGGTATAGGTTATAAAAGCAACAGCGACTGATTCGTAATCACAAAGGTAATTCCTATGATACAGAACATAATGAGTTATGTATAAATGAGTCAGAACCTACCCTATCATGATTTAAAAAATGGTAGGTACCTATATATTAACTTACAACAGTCCTAAAGACTGATCAAATGGCCTATCCAAAATTCCTAAAATATCTTTGTGTGTAAATCAACTATTTTTACGAGTTCCATCAGTACTATCGAACAAATGTTAAAGTACATTTTTTATAGACAAAGTTTGAATTTTTCTCTCATAAATTACAGAATATTTAAAAATAATATTGAAAATCTGAAAAGGCCGTTAGAAAGAAAACTTCATAAGAAATTTAAATCAGTTTACAAAATCAAAATTGGACTAAGAAATCCTATTATACTGCAGTCCACATGATGTCGGGCGATTATTAGTATCGTTCCGGTGGTCACATTATTACCGAATTCCCCTTCCTATGTTTTTGTGTTTTGATCGTATAGTAATGACGGGCAATATTGTCAACATCGCCCCTGAGCCGAGCGCTGTTCGATACTCAAAAACCGAGCAAATGAATAATAGCTACCTATTTCAACCGTGCTATTACCTAAATATATTTTTAAAATCCGATTACCTCATAGTGTTTTTATAACAATGGAAAACAATTTTTACTTTCGATAATAATATTTTGAAAATGAATTTTAACGTAATAAATAATTGTTAATATTTACCGATATCTGATTCAATGCTCATAACCAAAATTTAATGACTTTGCCAGAAAACTATAAACATTATTATAGTGCATGGGATTCGATACCAGCCGAGAACAAAACATTATCAAGTTTGACATTTCGACTTACGGTAGAGGAAACGAGATAAATTCATGGACATAAAGTTCAGAAAAATATTGTTGAAAATAGCGTATTCTCAGAAAAGAAGTCGTTTGCAACACAAAAAAAAATATTCAAATTGGTAATTACTCTGTAAATTAATAAAATAGTGACAAAAAAACAGGAAAATGTAATTGCTGCTAGAATGGCAGGTCACTGGAAACGTGATTGCTGGATCTTGAAGAAAGTATAAAAATGAATCAAATTCTGGAAATATGGTAGTAACAGTGCAATGAATAGATTTTTAAGAAACTTTTAGTCCAGTTGTAAGGTATGACTATATGAGTAATACTAGAGATAGCAGCAAGCATAATCTTGAAAATTTGACATCAAGACAGCTTTTTTATATGGTGATCTCAAAGATGAGATTTATATGAATCGGCCAAAAAGATACGAAGATAGAACTACATTAGTTTGCAAACTACAACGGAGTTTATATGGGCTGAAACAGGTACCCAAATACTAAAACAAAAAAATTAAAATATATGCTATAAAATTTTGATCTAAAGGAAACAAAATCAGATCCTTGTGTATTTTTAAGTATTAAAAATGAACAATTATTAATTGTAGCTATTTTTGTAGATGATGGGATTATAGCAACAATGATTGATAAGCAAGTGGACATGATGGTAAAGCACCTGAAGAACAATTTCAAGGATGTGAGGATATTGTGATTGGGGTTGATATGAATGGACTTGTGAACAAGGATAGAAACATAGAACATATTATGATAGAGTACATGAAGCGGGACATGCATTTGAAGAAAGAAATAAGACTGTATGAAGAGAACTAGATTTTGCGTCAGTGTATGAATTAGCAAATGCATAAGCGTGCGCACGGGGGTGGCAGGGTGGGCAGCTGTCCCTCCTGTGGTCTGATTTTTTTTTCCAAATATAGTTAAAAAAATAATATAGACTGTTATCCTTAAGTAAACATTTCATGCATTATGTTTTTATAATGTCCAACATCGCAGTATATAGTGATAACGGATATTTTTAAAAGATAACTGGTCATTGGAACACTATCAGAAAATTATATTCTAAACCTTTATTTAGTCCAAAAGTTGAACTAAATCTTATTAAAAATAACACTTAAAATAAAAAAAAACAAATACATTTAATATAAAAAACCAATGAGTGAAGTGCTTCTGTTCTAACTTTCTTTTATTAATTTTAATCCAAAATTGTTTTTTTCATTATTATAAACTATTGTTTTCACATAATATAATTTGTTTATTATAATTCTTACATATTATATATATCTATGATAATCAGATTAATTGATAAATATTAATAATTATAAAATAGAAATAAAATTAAAATGTATTATAACATAATCTATATCTAATATTAGGTCCATAATTAAAAAATAATAAATAAATATAAAATAATAATTATTACACAAAATATTTTTAGTATACCTACCAATGCATTAGACAATTTTACAAAAATCCTTAGTAGTCTATAAAAATTTAAATTATAATGTTAATATAAATAAGATAATTAGGGATACCTATATAATATATATTAAACATTATTTTTCTTTTCATATTTATACTTTATAATTAAATCTTGTTATTTGATTACAAACAATTATTTTCACATAAAATAATTTGTTTCTTTTATCTGATAGTTATATATATCATAATCTATATTAAGTGCATAATTAAAAAATAATAAATAAATATATAATAATAATTATTACACAAGATATTTTTAGCATACCTACCAATGCATTAAACAATTTTACAAAAATCCTTAGTAAGCTATAAAAATTTAAATAATAAT
>JAIPRL010012953.1:0-11294 GCA_025469235.1 Pemphigus obesinymphae
CAAAATCGTATTTTTCGTAATTTTTTGGTAGTTTTTGCTTACGCATTAAAAAACTATTATGAAAATCGAAAAATGATCTCTTCAAAGTACCAATTAGATGCAATTTGCTACGGGAAACCGGGTATTAGTGTAAAGATCGGAGCACTCCTTCTGGTAGAAAAAGTGTTTACAGAAAAAAATAAATAAATAAACATCATTGTAAAACCATAAGCTTCCTCACTACGCTCAGAATCTAAAAACTAATTTACAAAATATAAGTTATACGGTGGACTTCTTGGAGGTTTGTTATTAAGCTTACCTAATACTTAAGAGATATTAACAGATTATTTTGTATTAATACACATATAGATAGAAATAAAATACTCTCATAAATTTAAATAGGTACTAAAACTTTTCAATAAGTAAAATGACACTAAAAATGAAAATTTTTTTGGAAATTATTATTGTGAGTATAAAAAAAATAAAATAGTGAATGTCAGTATATAATAGTTATGATTTTTAATCGGGATCATTTTTCAAAATTAAAATATTATTTAAACAATCTGTACCGGAACTTTGTATTAAAGTATTGTAATTAGTAGTAGGTAATTAATATAATAGTAATAGTAGGTACTCAAGGGAGTCAGAAATTAAATTAAATTAAATCCATGCCAGCACGGGTTACCGCATCAGGGACGTATTTATATTTCATATTATATAAATTACAATTTTTTTTTTTAAGATCTTTAAACTGCACATATTTTAAACAATCCACAAAGAGTTTAGATTAATGGAGTGATAGAGCAGTTAAGTTTGAAGAAAAAATCTTGAACTATAAGTTCTAAATTAATCATTTTATTATTAAATGTATTTAAAATAAATAATTAATGTTTAAATAATTATTATAAACAACTTATCTATCATACTAAAGTCTAGTATAGTCTATCCAGGATGAACATGAAAAGTTCATATACCGTTACTCCGTAGCATGTCATAGTCATAATATTATATTTATTTATCTAAAAAATTGTCGTCCAATATGATGTATTTACGATATCTATAGTATCTGGCCTGTCCATAGGTGATTTTTACGCATGTAGGTATAAACTTTATACATATGAGTCATATAAATAATAATATTATTAATTATTGTATGTAATGGTTTATTGTATATTAAGCAAATATTTAATTAGGTATCTACACATTATAATAAATGATATGATAATAATAAATGTAATATAAATGTTATTAAAAAGTACACAAAAAAAAACTTTTACATAAATAGTAATATTGAAACTCTCAAAAGTAAAAAATAAAACAGAGTATACGGCATATAACAGCCGTATACAGCGTATCACGTTATTTTTTTTGTAGGTATACGCAATATATAAAAACAGCAAGGAGAATATCCGTTATTGCCAGTAATTTTCATTTGCGCTAAAGAAAACTATAATAGGAACATCAAAAAACGAATTATTTAAAATATCAACTCCGATGAATTTTCTATTACAAAACTGTTTAACTGAAAACTACTACTCCAATTCTTCTACCAAAAAATATGTATGCATTTATATGAAAATCAAAAAAAAGTTCGTTAACGATTACAAGATATTTTCTTTTTTACTTCCTGAAAAAGTGTATAATATATACTAGTGTATATGTATAAATATGAAAAAAATCTAGTTCTCCTATGGCTATTACCGTTAAAACAATGTAATACGATTAAAAAATGTTAGTATACTTGAAAAGAGATATGAATAAGTTTTCTATTTGAAATTTCTTTTTAAATTTTCACTTGATAGTAAATTCAAAAATTTAAGAATTTGGAATTTAAAAAAAATGTAATTCAGTACATAATGACGTAATGGGCCCCTAGTGAACATAACCGCCGGGAACGTGGTCCCATTCTGCCCTCCCTCTTAATCATGACTTGTACAGGTAAGATACACATGATAACGTACGTGTTTCAATTAATTTTTTTTAAGTTTAAAGAAGCATAATACGAGTGCGACATGCGTGCTTAAACGCGATCTTAAAATAAGTTTTACAAATGAAATATTCAGAGCCGGTGTGGATTTGCGTGATGTAATCAACAATGGCAGTTGACAGTTGTTGTCAGTCGACTACCGACATCACGGTATACATTTTAGTTTATTATTATGTGCTAGCAGTAAAAAAAAAAAAGAAAAAAAGAAAAGCTATACCCTCCGGCTCCTGCTGCAAAACACAGCATATTATGCCATAATAACATTTCAGTTAGAACGTAAGTATATTTATGTGGACATATATACATTAAATTATTATCGTTTGAACTATTATATTAAACTTTTATGTGACGTGTTTACGACTTGAGTTTTTATACTCTACGCGACCGTCTATATTATCGTTAAAAATAAACACATTGCAATTTTACATATTATAATACTTATATAGACTTCAGTACTTTCAACCTTCGTGTTCTCGTATATATATAATGACAATATGCATATTGACGCTAATAATAATATATAGTTATAAAATATTTTCGTGTAATTAACCGAAGAGTATAATATAAATATACGAAATTTACTGTATAATATGTACCAGTAGTATTAATCGTATTTTATTGTATTTATAATACGTGCCAGTAGCGTAGTCAATATTTTTTTAAAAAAGGGTCCGATACAATCAAAAACGTCAATTTAGGCAAACTTTTTTTTTTTAAAAAAAAAAAGCAATATAAAACTTGTTAAGACAATAATCCTCTACGTCTTATAAGTGATAAGCATTAGTTTATCATATTTAGCGCGTATTAAACAAGAAGTCTCAAATACAATAAACGCAGAAGATATTTTACACACACAAAAAAAAATCGACGTTTGGATTTATTAATATAAATTTATTATCTTTCGTATTATTTAAAGCACTAATTTGAACTTAAATAATATATCTACCTGGTAAAAAAAAAAAATAACCGAGGCCTCGTGTTTTCAAAATACACTATAAGTACTGAATATTGTACATTACAACACCTCAAAATTATACAATATAATTGAGTGATAGAAGTGACTGCTCATAAACATTACCAAGTGTTACCGTAGAGTTGAAATTTTTTTAACTTTGCCGTCGTGCGGTCACATTGGTATACTATTATCACTGAACCGTGGTCCGAGCACAGAAAATATTCTGTGGTCCGAGTGTATTAATATTATAATTTCCATTGCTCCTTCACTTTAAATTCTATTCTCGACTATTATATTTACTTTTTCTATGTCGACAACTCGAATCTATATGTAATATATTATAATATTATTATGTAATATATAAAAAAATTAAAAAATGACTTCAGTTGTTCAGGTGTGTTTTGTCTTGCATACAACATGAGTTTTTATTTTTTTGGTCAGCTATTATCATTATCAACATACCACACTGATAATATGATAGTATGAAAGGTTACGCGGTTACATTCACTATAAATCTATAGATAACATTCTACCAAGATCACGTGATAAAAAAAAACACAATGAATTTATGGACGACACAATAGAGTGTAAAGGCACCTTTAATTGATGTGGGTGCCAAATATAAGCAATATAAATTGTAATAATGTAATTGCATTTATAATCTAAATATCAAGTAGATTTACTATTATAAGCATTATATTTACAATAGGATAGGTTTTCGTGGTACAGTAAAATAGTACATATAATACCTATATACTTCTACGAGCATGTCGTCTATTGTAAATAGAATTACAAATGAAGTAACGAGTGCATCAATGAAAATAATGTAAATATTAAGTTTAACATAAAACACCAAAGTTTAATTGTATCAACTATAAATTATAGTCTCTAATGTATTTTTATGATATATATTAAGTATGTTATACTTGTTTTAGGATTTGAACCGGCTCAAAGAGTATCTGTCCCTTTGAAAAAAATGTTTTAATGTACTATATAGCACTGGCTAAGACGGACTAAGAAATTTCGCAACAATCATCTAGCCGCCGGACACTTCGCCGCCGCAACCATGCAATTTTGTATTTTAAAAAATTAACACCTATTTAAATTGTTCATTCTTATGTAGTTGTAAGTGGTATAATGAGGGAAAATATTTCCGGAGACCTTGGCGGAATACTGACGCGGTTCCGAGGGGGGGGGAAGGGACGCATATGCATAAACTTATTTACATTACGTTGTATAGACATAACATCAATATAAAAATGTATACCCTTAGATATTTTAGGCAGGTACCTAATAAATAATGTACATATTTGTTATTTTACCTTGACTTTATAATGCTATGGAACAATTTTAAATAAAAATCACCTAACCCCCCCTCTTTATTCATTTTACAAAATACTTATCTTTATTTAATGCTATAGTATTATTATTTATACTTTCTTCTGCGACTTACTGGACGAGGTGTTTGACAAATAAATTGATGGATATTTTAAAATTAAAATGTCCGAATGTAAAACGAGTGAGTGACCCTATCCGGCAAATAGGTGCCTACAAGTTACAACTAAATGATAAAAATTTAAAAAATACTATTTACCTAAAATTAAATAATACCCACTACATATTTTTAGAGGACGCCGAAAGTTCGACTATTTAGAAGTTCTCTGTAGGCAATTTTAAGAACTACGAATATAACGATTTGAACACTTGAGACGTCGCACCGACGATTTTCGATGGTAAAAACATTTTCACACAAAACAAATGACATTTGATTTTAATATAAAATGAAATCACATTGAAAAAGTTTTAGAATTAAACAACCTATTACAAAATTGATAGAAAACTCCATATTTTAAAAATGACCTTTTTTAAATCAAAAAAATTTGTGTCTTTAAAATGGGAAAAATTAGTATTTTATACCTTTGACGATCTTAATATTTATAAAATTGCGAAAACCCAATGAGCGTACTTCTGAAATGTAATCATCTACACATTGTAAATTACTTTTAAAATATATTTTTGATTTGTTTGATTTGCATTTTGCGTTTAAATTTCACAGAAACCACCCGTACAAACCCGTTAAAAATCAGTGGCGTGTGGCGTCCACCTAACGTAGGATATCTTTGTGTTCATACGGAAAATCGTGTTATTCCCCCCCTCCCCCACCCCAAAAATGAGTTAAAACCAAATTTGATATAGGCGTGTATTAATTTGTTGGATTTTGCTTCTGACATTTATTTTTTTTTTCGGGTTTTCTTGGCCAGTTTAGACACGGATGACACAACCAGTTTATAATAATCGATGTCCAGCTCAGAACAGGTGGGCTATCGTCCTCGGCGGGTTCGTTCCTGAGCGCGTTGGGCGTTTTAAAGAATTTCGCGTCTCTCCGAAATCTGGCGTTCTTGTCCAGCGACCTCAGGTGCCTGTACTCGGACTCGTGCTGCGTGTACACGTCCACTATGTCCTTGATTTCTTTCCGGCAACCGCTGATCTCGTTCAGCCTGCCGAACAGCCGCAACACGTTATCGTCCAGGGACTGTAGCCGCGTGTCCAGGCTGTCACGTTCCGATTTACTGTACGCGTATCCCCGGTCGAGGCGCTTCTTGTACATAGTCCTCAGCTCGGTCACGTTCGTCCTGAGCAGATTGCAGAGCCTCTTCAGCCTGGCCATGCTCTTCAGGTCCACGCAGCTGTAACCGTCCCGCGCGTCGCACGTCAGCTCCGTGGGCCGTGGCCCCGTCGGGAGTAGGCCGCGGGGACTCGGCGGGCCATCGTCGTAGGCGATCGGCACCGTCCCCGATGATCCGGCACGGCCATAATCGTACTGTCCCGCCGCCACCCCGGTGCCGTACACCGACGGAGTTTGCGGCCGGGTCTCGGCGAGTGTCTCTCGTTTTTCCGGTACGCCGCCCGTCGTCCCGTCGGAGGACTGGTTCGGCCCTGTGGTCGCGGCGATCGTGTTCTCCTGGTACAACCAGTGCTCGTTCGGGGACACGTTCCTAAACGATAACTTTTGGGCGCCAAACAAATCGTGTTCCGTTCATTTAAAATTTTTACTGATCATTAAAAATTTGTATTATACAACGCAAATGCATTTTTCTTTTTTCAGCGGTATACGTATATAACTGGTGAATGTAAAGACAAACATAAACGTCTTGTTTGCATGGTAACATTATAACCATGTGAAAACTTGATAAATGATAAATGATAAATGCAATCGCGTTTTATCGAGTGATTTTTTTTTCAAATATTACCTATGACATTTTCGCAGCTTTTTTTTTTCATTATAAACGGTTATAGCTCGAATTAATTACCGACATAATAAAATGTTTAATAGAAACTTGTTTGAACGAAAGAGTTTAAAAAAAAATAAATTACCGTGGGAGATCGAGAAACGTCTCTTACAAAACTCATAAATATTCATTATTAGGGGCAAGAACCGGGAAATGTTTGAATCTTTGCATTTACCGTATTTTTTAATTGTTTAAATTCGTTACTAAGTAGTATAAGTACTAGGTGTTAATAAATTTCATGTGTACATATTTAAATGAAAAAAATTTTAGTGCAACTTCTTCATTGTATAGAACGTATTAAACATTTTGTTGAAGTTTAATGAAGTATATTTTAAATAAAATATGACAAATTTTGTAATGAAAACCTCGTATCATAAAAATATAGGAGTTTTATCATTTTTATTTTTCAACTGAGTCGTCACTGATAAAACCATTGTTTATTACCCATAAAACTAGACGAGTGGATAAAATGGATATTCAATTAGTTTATACTGCTAGAGAAACTAAAATTCTGCCAATAGGTGAACATACAGATACAGGTAATAAAAAAAATTTCAATATAGTACATAAATAACAAATAAATACAATTTATAATAATACATACTCATTATGTGTATAGGTTGTGTGTCCCAATATATATATTGTTTATGCAAGAGGTGTATTTAAAAACAGGGAATGAACTTTTAGTCTATTGTACAACTCCTCATTTCTAAATTTTAAATGTGAATATTATTATGTTATGAATAACTATTAGTTCGATATGTAATATATTATTTAATGTATATATTAATATTTGTAGAAAAATATTCCGTCCAAATATAAATTTAAAACACAGTTCTTGAGGTTGAAAATAAAAATAAACCAGAGATAAAATTTTTTTGAAAATTATAATTTAAAAGAGTAATTTATGTTTAAAGTAACAAATTAATATTTATAGATATCATTACCGTATGGTTTTTGTTTGGATACTTTTAGTGTTTAGAAGATCCATTTGTCTTAAACGAAATGTAATAATCATTTATTAATATATTTCTCTGCATTTACTTTATTCTTTGTTTCAAAGTCATGTTTTTATTTAATAATTCAAAATTTTCATCATGTTATTTATTTACATTCAATGAACGATACGAATAGCTAAGAATTAATATAATATCATGTAATAGAATACCTACTATATATTGAACATATTTTTTACACTAAAAAATAATATTTTATTATAAGTGTTTATATATATATATACAAAAGATTCTTTTGTCATTGTACATTTTTAATAATTATTGAATGATGATAAATGGAAAACATTTTAGTGCAACTTCCAATAAGTATGTATTTTTAAGGTGATTTTAAGTACTCTACGTGATTTGAACAAAAAATCATAAACCGAAATTAAATTTAGGTTGTCAATGTGTTGTTTTACATCGGAGATAAAATTATGCATTCGAACGCATTAAATTTAAACAGTTTGATTTTATGCGTTCATATGATTTTTTATTCCTATTGTATCATAACTATTGATATCAATTTACAAGAAACCCATCTTTTATATTATTAGTAGTGTTGAAATTGGAGTGTGAGGCGAGCCACAATATTTTTTTTTAATGTAGGTTATAATAAACAGATAGAAAAATAATACAATATTTAATAATAAAAAAAGGTCAAATTATATTTGAAAAGATGAATACTGATGTGACTGTTAGCGTGTACAGGTTAGAAAAATGTTTCCAATCACCGTGTAAATATCTTATATATGAAGTTTACCAATTAAAAGTCGTTGACGAGGAAAAACAAAGCCATTTCGATCTTCTTTTATTAAATGACGATTAAAAATACCACTTCACCTACATCTCTAATTTTTCAAGACTTATAAGCTCACAGAAAACGTTATACGCACACAAACACATTTTCCTCAAAAGATGTTTTACAAGTTTCAACAATCGACCGAAGAAAATAAAATTAAGTGGACAGGCAGCGTTTAACAAACTCATCTGCAGTCTACATAAACATGTACCCGTAATTCCGAAAGAAGATGATATTATTGAATTTTAAGAGAGAGTTAGAATACAGAGACACCCGATTATAATTTATTCGGAATTTGAAACACTACTCAAAAAAATTCGATAACAGAAAGGTGGAAATACTCTGGCGTTTCAAAAACAACCATATGAGTTATGGAATATATCTAAAGGCTGCAGATGATATACCAATGGATCTGCTAGAACAGTTTAAAATAGATAAGATTCCGATTTTGAATCGAGGTTGCGAATCGAGAGAGGAAGTAGCGAAATAGCTAGAAAAGTAGATAAATTATTTAAAACCAACATGTTAATAATTATGACCGAAGAACAACAACAACAACACCTAAAATGTAAAAAATGGTAATTTTGTAAAACTCAATTAACAGAAAAAAAATCAAAAGGTCGTAGATCACAACCATCTTTCCAATCGATATCGACAATATAGATATCGACTCTATATACCTATGTAAACTTCAGATGCCCAATTTTATCACCTGTTTTTTACATAACTTCTCCAACTATGACGCACATTTTATTGTGAATGAGCTTGGATTCGACAAGAATGAAATAAAAGTTATACCAAACAGAGACGATAAATTTATATAAATTTCAAAGACTAAAGTACTTATATCAACCAGACGTTTCATATATGTTTCATACATACATTCAGGTTTTTGCATCACGTTTATCGACTTTTGCGTCAAACCTCAAAACTCCTGGTTTCAAAAAGTTCAGCGAAACTTCAAACGTACTTGCGCATTAGAATACGCCACTTGTAACGCAGAAAGGAGTATACCCGTATGAGTATACGGATAGTTGGGCTAGGTTGGAAGAGATGGGTCTACCATCGAAAGAACATTTTTATAGTGCATTGGGAGAGACAGGTATTACAGACGAAGACTATAATCATGCAAGAAAGATGTGGGATAATTTTGGCTGCAAGATTTTGAGTGAATATTCGGACTTGTATTTGAAGGTGGATGTTATGTTGTTGGTAGATGTTTTTGAAAATTTCCGAGATATATGCTTGAAAACATATAATCTGGACACCACACCTAGTCTCTTGTTTGATTGAATGCTCAAATATACGGAAATTAAGCTGAAACTACTCATTAATTACGACATGCAACTGATGTTTGAGAAAGGTAAACATATATATATATTTTTTAATATAATGAAAATATTTATATAATTATATTTTATAGGTATACGAAGTGGACAAACACCATATAGTATGCGTTATGCAAAATTGAATAACCACACAACGCCCAATTTTGATAATATCAAACCGAAATCATGCATAATATATCAAGATTGTAAGTATCTAATTATATATATTTTTATTTTGAATATATTATAATATTATTCAATTTATAGGTAATAATTTATATGGATGAGCCATATTTTATCTCGCGCCCACGAATTAAGATGGGATATGATCCGGATAAGAAATCAGTTATTGTAAACGGGGAGTTATGATATATAATGTTTAAAATGAATACCTCATATTCAATATTATAATATATTGTATATTATATGATAAATTATTATATTGATATCTGTATTTAATTTATAACATTATTTTAAATAAAATGAAAACATACTGTAACATTTTTATTAATAATTTAATTAATAATATTGATAATATTAAAATTGTTAAATATATTCAAATGCAATTATCTGAACATTTTTGCACTATCCAAAATAAGTGTGTTGCACTTTTATCAAAACAAAATTAATGCAAATAAAAACAAATAGTAAAACTTTATTCTTGAACATTTTCAAATTTCCTACTTATCGCTAGACAATAACAACTTTTATTTAATGAAATAAAAATAAAATAAATGATATCAATATTTTATGTAGGAAAGTCGTATTGGACTTTTGGCATTTGTTTCTTTTTAGTGCATGTCAGTGCGTCGATCCGAACGAAAAGAAAAACTTCCGAGTCGATCAAATGTATTGTGTGATTCATAAGTATTTGTGTAATTTTATTTTTGTGCTGTTTCAAGCTGAGACGATCCAATTAAGATTTCAAATGTGAAAAATATTATCAATGTTAACATTTTATACAAAAAATAAAATAGTAGGTAACTTTATTTGTAACTTCGTTACATTTTTTAAGTACCCAGTAACTAATTAAATTACAAAAAATTTTAAGTAACTTGAAGGGAATTCAATTACATTTATTTAATGTAACTTGTAACTTAATTAGATTAATTTTTAAAAGTAACTTCCCCAACACTGCAAACCAGTCTACTCATCTCCATTTCCCGTTTAGGGATACTAACATAAATACTAACACTTAAATTTCTGCTGTATCATTTCCTTCCTAATCAACGCATTTCTATAATAAAAGAAGCCAACAAACTTATTAACTTTTTATCACTTACAATTTTTTTCTTAATCACTTAATTGGCTACATAAATCGCTTCGAAAAAATAAATCAATTAAGGAATAACAATTTTCAATAAAAATGTATTAGACTCCGGCACATAAACAAACCTTGAAATTGTCATGTAATAAACAATATTGTATTTTTGCATTTCAATTAAGTCGCCTGTTACTGTATGTAAAATGAGTAAATAATCTCCAACTAAGGAATTTAAGTAGTCATGTCAGAAATCTAGAATAGATCATTATCCTGCGGATAATAATAACAATGTCTTGGACGTCTTAACTCTTTTCTGATGTTAGTTTTAAAAAATGTCTACGTCTACTCTATGCCACTATCTCATATAGTATGATATTTGAACAAGGCAGGAAAGAATAACTGAATCGTATATGTTGTTGAAATACTATTTGGTGGGTCTAGGACATCTCGCCTAGGCTAGAGTTTATATCTTATTACTATTTACTTATTACATATAATATGAAATAATATAATATACTATATTATATATATTACCTACTAATACTTTTAAATATTTGAAAATAATTCATATTAGGTACCTATAAATATTTGAAAATAGAGACTGAATATTATTCTTTACAAAAACATCAAAAACGTTAATACTTATACTTTATATTTATTAATAATCTTTGAGTATGCCTATTTGTTGGATTAC
>JAIPRL010012954.1:0-11291 GCA_025469235.1 Pemphigus obesinymphae
GTAATGGCGAATGATATGAGGAAGGTGGGAGTAAGTGAAGAAGATGCGGGAGATAGAGTTAAGTGGAAGTGTAGGACCAGGGTGGCCAACCCCAAATAGTTGGGAGAGAAGGCGAAGGAGAAGAAGAAGACATTATTATAAGAAATAAACCATGGGCTATATCTAAAAACAGTGATAAATCATTGCATTCTATAAAACGATTTTTTTCAAGCAGTGCTCAGTAATATACCTACGTAACCGCCGTAAGTAACACGAAAAGTTCTGTTAAATATTGAATATACCCGCATTCCAACAATGTCCGATGTTTGTTGAGTATTGAGTTTTCGTTCGGTTTTCATTGTGGATTTTTCATATTTATTTGTCTGCAATTTCATCTCTGCCCTCTTTTCTCAATTGCTCTTTGACTTCCACTGAACCCTCTAGTTCTTTTGACAAAATATTTACATAATAGGTATAGATGTTTGCATCAAGGTTTCTGTTTAAGACCCTTACTTTTTAATGTCTATTTTACCCCCATTTGTCAGACTCTAGTCTCTCCCTCTTTTCATTTTTTTTTTTTTTTTTATTATCCTGTCGACATAGTTATTTTCATCTCTCATACATTTCTAGTGTACTCTATCACTAGATACCATAAATCACAATATCTTCAATCTTGGTTCTAAGCTGACTGCCAAACTTAAATGGGTTTCTCACGTCCACAAAGTTGTCTATGGCTCTTTACTTTTTGCTTCGATTTCTTCTACATACTATTAACGCAATATGATCCACACCCCTTGCTAGCTTAGAAGCTGAACGCTCCTGCTCTTCATTACAAATAAAAAACCATCGTCATGAGAGAACATTTTTGCTAAAAATTACGGGTATCACTAACTTTTAACTCTACCAAATTTTTACCAATGTTAACACTTCTTGGAGATACATTCTTAAAACCCTTCCTATTTTGGCCTCTATCTGATTTTTCCCCCTCTTAACACAATTATTTATCATCCTCGATTCCATCTTCAAATATACAACAAACATTTTCTAGCCCTGACTCATACTCATAAATATAACTATTTCTCCTTGACTCCTGGTTCACCCTACCATGAATTTATCTCACCTACTTGCTACCTTAGTGAATTCACTGTTTATTGACATAATGTCTTTAAACTCTCCACATTCAGTACTTGTGTTCACCGACGGTTCTGTCTTCTCAATATCTGTAATTTTTTCCTTTTTTATCTCGAAACTTAATATATCATTCTCAAATAAATTTTTGTTTGAAAAACTTAAAAGTTTTGAAAAAAAAAAAGTTGAGTTTTACATAATAAATAGCACATTAAAATTTATTTTATCCAAAAGTACCAACGATATTTTAATTAATTTTGATTCGCAATCTTACCTTCTTACTATTTCATCTTATCTTTTCAATTTCTCCTTCTCAATCCCCTATTATTAAATCTTTAATCTTAGTTCATTTCCATCACTTGGACAACAAACATGTGCACTTTTTTTGGACTTTCAGTCATGCAATGAGTCTGGTAATGAGACGGCGGCTCACCTTGATTATTTCACCAAAAATTTTATTTGTTTTCCTCCTTTTAAATTATCGCACTCGGTACCATTATCCTATACATCGCATATTCATTTGAAATGCCTAGCCGCACTAGTGGTATTATCATCTACCTCATTATGCCTCCTGGCATAGAGGTATTTTGTCTAAATTTTCCCCATATCCATAGTTCTGAGGACTTAATTGGCCAAGAGATCAAATAGTTACCTTCTTGTCTACGTCTTCGATATAACCTTTTACTAAATTATTCTTATCTCCATTCTCTTCACTCCTCTCCCATATGCACTCTACATTCTAATGAGGTCTTCTGTAATCTCACTATATTTTTTTTTTGTTGAGTGCGTTACTTTACATTCTCTCCAACTTAACTTTCTTTTCGTTTGTAATTTTTAGGCTAGAAATACCTTTTCTGATACTAATATATTACTTAATTGACGTTCTCCTCCAGCAATTTCTTCCATAATCATAACATTTCATAACACTCCTTCATAACACTGGCTTCCTTATTTAGATTCTAATTTTACGGGTGAAAAGAGGAAATATTAATTATTATTTAACGTTAGCCCAAATTACTGGTCGTAGAAAGTCGAAATGTTCAGAGATTAATTTTTTAATGTCATAAACGTCTGCTAAGAAAGAATTTTTTGAAATCCATCCTTTACGAAGAAAAATGAGGGGGGAAATGGATTTTTATTTTTATTCAACATCCAGCCCAATTATTTTTTTAATAAATAAAAGAGTATGTAAATAATAATAATAATAATAAATAAGTTAAGAGTGTTTTATTAAAGACATTTTTTTTTATATATAATTTTAAAATAGAAAATCAATTCTAATCAAAATCATATTTTCTATCAAAAAGCCATTAAATTTTTTCCCGAAAAAAATTTAAATAAATATCATTGTAAAACTAATAAATTTGTTATAATTGGTCTGTTAAATATGTGAAATTTTCTAGCACTTCAATCGTTGGATATGATACTCATGGTAGATACAAATTATATCATTTATTTCAAAAAAATTCTATAGGCTTACTGTCAATTATGTGTAGGAATAATCTTTGAATATAATTGCAGTATCGTATGGTTAGCCACTTTGTGTTTAATGTTGATATTTTTAAACTTAGAATTACCACTTTTATGTCATGTAAATTTTAAAACCTATAATTTCTATAAATATCTAAATTTAATATTTAAACATTATTATGATATTTTTAAATAATTTATTATATATCAATAAAGTACTAAATATTCTAGAACAATAAGTATTGAAATCATATAACGAAATCGATTTTGATAAATATGACTTACAGTTTTTACGTAGTTTTTAAGTTTTTTTTCTCACGATTGATGATTCATGATTGATTTTTTTTAGATACTAGAAAAATCTAAAAATTTTATCTATAGGACAAATAAAACTCGATTAGATACGAGAAAATTGGTACGTGTGTATTATTTGGACTTCCTTACACTCTTTGTTCTACTCTAAAGTTGAGTACAGATGTCATCAATATACGTAATATAGAAATTAGGTACTTTTTTGATTTAATCAAGATCGATTGAAATTTAAGGTAAATATGCGACAATTTTATAATGTGAATCTTTAAAAATTTAGTAAAAATATAAAGACTATTATTTATCCAATGAATTGCAAAAATATTTAAGAATATAATCTTAATGAAGTAGATAAATTAGTCCAGAATAATGTTCAAGACCAGAATAATTTAAAATTATTTATATTATTTATTGCTATATCCTTTGAATACAAGCCGTTGAAGAAGAGATCGGCACGTGGAAAACCCAGAAATAGATGGATTAATTGAATTGGGGATGGTTTAACAGCATTAGGATATTAGAAGGATAGATACAATTGGTGGGCTTAGAGTAAAACGGTTCTATCTCGGTAATTATTCAAGTGATCATTTTTAAACTCCATAATGGGTATCTTAATATTGATTCAGAACATTTTGACTCGTTGTGATTCATTGAACAATGATGCGAATTAGTTCATTCAATTTTAAAATATAATCCACACAAACTTTAATAATTGGGTATAAAAAGTACTTTGACAATAATTGGTAATTTAGGACATTTTTACTCTGCGTTCGTGAAGTGGTAAGATATGGTTTTGGCAAATAAAGCACTTATGTAGTAGATAGACTAGAAAACGAATTATTTTAAGGTAACTTAAAATAATAAATTTCAAGATACCTATAAGATATTACAATGAATATGTTTTTGTGGGTCGTTTTGTACATCATGTTTGTATATTTTTTTTATCTAAGATACATATAGGTATATTAATACAATATCGGAAAAATTATCACAAAACGGCTGACGTTTTTTGTCGAATCAAAAAACCTAAACATTTCTTTAAAACGGAATTATAAAATCTTACTTGCTTTGCACTTTGTGTGCTCTTTTGTCAACCAATTATTATCGAGCTGTGCATATATTATATTTATAGATTGGATTTTTTTTATTTACTTTAACCTATATTGATACAATTTATATCGGAACATTTTCTCTATTGATTATTATTTCCATTGGTTGAATATTTCCTACTCTGGACCAAATAACAATATAATACATTATGTAGTGGACATATATTTTGTAACCAAACACTTGTAAACTGTAATAAGTTGTGACTGCATAAAACAATTAAAATTCAATTTATATTATTAAAATAAGTGATCGCAGTATAATAGAAATGTTGTAAAAATATATAAAAATTTTAAACTATTAAACTTGGTATACATTTCGTTAAACGGCCATGATGATGATTATAGTATACTCTGTCAAAAATCTTTGGAAAATATCAAGAAATTTTTGGCTTTTAAATGTTATATGTTTACATACATACATAATTGCTTTACATAAATAAAAACCAATTCTTTTTTACGTTTCCTTCGAAATAATAATATAAATTTAAGCACTATATATAAGTAAAAAGTAAGGAGTTATTATTTGATACTCAAATCCTGAATCTTAATTGGTACTCGTGTTTTACTCGATCAAAGGTGCCCCGAGGGATAATGCATTATTAATTTAAATAATTTGAACCGAATACGAAAACAAAATATAATATTCTGGTCCAGGCGCAAAGAGTTAAAGAAAACAGACCCTTTTCTACATCGCATATTCAACTCGAATATATTATATAGGTACACGAAAAATGCGAACAAATAATTGTTAAGAAATCGAATAAAACCGTCATTTAATTAACATGATATAATATCATTATTACGATACCTTATAACTTCAGTCTTATATAATGGACTCTTTTCGGAAAAGATGTAAAGACTTTTTCTTTTAATTAAGATGGTAAAATATAACATTTGTAATTAATTTTAAGCATATTCGTCCGAAATAATTAATCGTAGATTTATTTTAAACCTAATAAACAAAAACCATTAGTGTACAATATTATAAAGGAAACTATATAATTTATTGATCAAGACATATATTGTATACATTGTAAGTAACTCAGATAGTTGCACAAATCATTATAGAGTTTTCATCAAAATCGCATTGATATTTGTAAAATTTGTCAACTATAATTTTTATTAATTATAACTGGTCATATAATGTATTGTATTTATATGTTTAAATTCCTTGTTAATAATTAGTAACCTATTAAAAAACTAGAAATTCCTAGGCAGTGTTTTATTTTTACACTTTTGTAGTTTGTTAATTTGAGATTTATTAATTAAATATACATTTTTAACGTGAATATACTGGTCCAAATTTATTTCTAAGATTCCATAGCAAGGAATGTAAATGAATTACAATAATACATTTGTTTTTATTAACGTTTACAGAAAAAGTAGAGTTTTAAATCATGTATTCCTGCAAACAAATATTAAAACTTAATGCAAAATTATAATAAGTACAAAGTTTCAAAAAATTTAAATACTTTTAAGTTTACTTTAAAGTTTGAGTATTTGTAAACAATTTTATTTTTTTTTTTACAATACTAGTATAATATTGCATTAATATTAATACAATAATATTATACATTAAAGACTATTTTAATATTCAAAATAAATATATTATGTTCTCTTTTGTTTAGTAAACTATAATAACAGTTATTATACGGCAGAGTGCTTAATGAGAGTGTATAATCCTACAATATTTTCAAAAATAAAAAAATTTATAAAAATTGTCGAAGTTTAGTACAAGTAGATACAAGTAGTAAAACCGAAAATTCATCTAAACGTGTATAAGAACTAATTAACTGTTTTTTTTTTAATTTTATACTTACTATAATGAAATATACTAGAAATACAGAATTTACCAGTGAACATTTTTCGGTGGATTTACGTACATTGGTAAAATTTTTTCATGTATAGCAATATAAAAAAATCTTAAGTGTATTTTTATCATTTTTACTACCTGTTCCTAAAATTGTTTACAAGAAAATGAAATAATATTAATTTTATTAAAATTTATTTCCCATTAAAATCATTTAAAATGAGGGGTAACTCGATTTTTAGTACAGTAAAAAGAACATCAGTAAAATTTACATGAATTTACATTCATCTGGTAAATTTGCCGAGTTTTCATTTCTAAAATATACATATCATTGAATACATTTTTAACAATCGACTAAAATGGGAATATTTGGTACGTGTATTGAACAAATTTACAATAATATAATTTACATAAAATTGGTTATGCGTATAGAAAACTTCCAAACTCAGAAACCTACATATTCTTCAATTAATGTAGACTTTAATTACTTGGATTATACTTTAGAGTGATATATTTCACAGGTTTTTGTGATAATATTGGTCTCCACTATTATACAAATTTAAGAATACGTTTGGCAAGAGTAGTCGGAATAACATTAAATAATGATTAGATTTTGATTTTGGAATTATAATAATTTATAAAAGAGGAAAATAACATTATAAGTGATAGATTCTCTACCTAGATACACGATTAACTTCACCGTGTTAATGGATATTATCAGAAATAATAATAACTATTTAGTCATAATACCTACACATGATTTTTAATAATATAGCAGTAAAACTATATATTCTGCATTTGTAATATTATGATATATACTTTAAATGATAATATGACGTTTCCGACATAGAGGAGATTTTTTACACAAGATTATATACAAAAATATAATGAGCAATTTTTATCGTATAAAGGGCATACAAGTAAATATATATATTATGATAATGATAATATAATAAGTTACAAGTATAAATTACTGGCCATCAATATGCCTACTACCAATTTCATAAAATCCTACCATGGTTGCTATACTGATTAAAACGATTTTTGGAGAAACGGGCAGAAAACCAGTAGGATTATTAAAATCTATACCTACTGGTATAGTATTGGGAATATCACAAATTCCACTATTTAAAATTTCGACTACTTAAGACTGCAGTTAACAGGTCCTAAAATAAAAAAGACGTTCGACTATAGCAGTAGGTATGTATAATATTACTATTTACTATAGACGAATTACAAAGTACCTGTTGAATCGGCCACGGCTGACACATCTACTTTCGAATAGTACATCTGATATACTTACATTGGAAATAATACGGTGGCTAAAATATGTGTAAATCATGGAATAAAATCAAACAGTTTCCACGAGTTACTTCAAACAAATACAAGGATTAGTCGAGAAATGTATTAAAGTATATATTATGCGCGCGTCTTAAATACTTGATAAAATAAAAAAAAATTGTATTTGAGTTGAAATACAGATACTCAAAAACAATCGTGTTTACAGATATACTTATTTCCTATAACTTGCAAATAATCATTAAATTATTACTGTTTTATTGAGTTATCTATATAGCACGGAAAGAGGAAATAGTAGAGTTTTTCGTATTTTCGTGGATCGAAATAAACGTTCAATATATATAATATCACAACAGCAATACCAATTCGAATTTTTGGAAAATTTGTTGATGAAATTTAATACGATACCACAAATTGAGTTGCTGGTCGGATAGTTTGGGAATTTATATGACTGCAGGTTTAATCATTATCCCCGAAAAACACTTAGTGCGCGTTTTGCTAGACTACATATATATATATATATAAGTATATTAGTAAGACCCGGTTTTCCAATGAAATGTACCTATTCACCAAAATCATCCAGTTATTCGAAAAATAAGGAAAACGAACAACTAATATTTGTTTTTCAATGTCGAAATAACGCGTATTCGTCAAATAATGTTATTCAGTAAATTCGACAAATAACTGCTGATAATACGGTTCCTCAGTGTTATCACTAAAAACTGAAAAGTAAATAACATCAATCGACGACGATCGAGTAAATCTGTGTAATTTGTTCCATAGTTTTCTATTGCTACCACCTAATGGTATATACGAATGACTTTTGCATTGGAAAACACATAAATAATATATTATATATTATTATAATATCTGACGAATATATGGACCGTTGAAAAACTGGACCTAAGGAATACACAGGAAATATAAAATATAAAAAATTTAAAGTATGTATACCTAATGCATATGGAAAAGCATTTCCAAATACTATTTTGGATAGTATTAAAATATACAAAATATATTAGTATACAATTATTTATTCAAATACTTCACAATATACCGTCTAGATCGGACCACGCTATATAGTATAGGTAATATCAAATATGATATTTTTTAATTAAGTTTTTAATTAACTATATCACACAATTAAACAGCATAAAATATCTAATATATTACATATCACATTGACAAATAACAATATATAAATAATATTATATTTACAATATATTTGTAGCCTATACAAGTATGAGTGAATATTTAGATGGGATTTCGGCTCTGTAAGACATATTTTATCATATATTTTATTATATATTTTATATTTAGGTCGTATTTATGTTTTAATTATTATATCTAATATTCTCGAACTTGCCTACATTTTGGACTTCATGTTGACGAATTGCCGTCTGTTATAATTCTTGAAATTAACGTGTTTACTGTTAACGGACAAAATAATACAAAACAACATAACCTATTCCGAATATTTGTCCATCAACGTTTATAAAATATATATATATATATATAATACATACAGGTCGAAATATTGTGAGGTGTAGAAAATGGCTGACGCAACATCGTTCGAAACCTACTCATTCGTGTTTACGGATGGTTTGAATAATATATTCAAACAGAAAAAGGGATTTGTGTATCCATTGTAATGGAGAAATATGAAATTTTCAATAATGCAGTCTTTGTATTTTTAATTTTATTATGTTACTTTCAAAAACCACTTTATGTACCATAATATTATACATAATATATACCGGAATGTTATTCGGTGTTTTTTTACGAATAATACCTATAATATAATAAAGACGTAAAAAAAAAAACATATTTTTGCGCATATCATCTCACTTGTTTGTATCTGCAGTAGGTATTCTTGATTCCGTATGTCATATTATTTATTTATTTACTTAAACAATAATGTAGTTAAATTATATATAATGTATATATATATATATATATATATGAAATCATAGGAAATTATTTATATACCTGCAAAAAAATAATTTCAATAGATAGGAAATAAATAATTAATATAAAATAATAAATAAAAATTTTAAGAAACAAATACTAACACTAAAATATTAATACATTATCATTATCATTATAATACTAAGGAACAATATAAGTTTTTTATAGGACCGATAGGAGATGAAACAATTCTCGAGAGATTTTTTGTACGAAACCCAATATATTGAGAGTCTTACAACAAATGGTCTCAAGATGTAGCCTATGATAGCGGGATGACAGTATTTAAAAAAATTGGACAAAAATAAAAAAAAATCTTTTAAAAACGACACTTATACAAAAAAAAAAAAAAAAAAAATAAATAAATAATTACGTTTAATCGTTAAATTTTCCACGGAATACAAAAAAAAAAACGCCTCTCTCCAAACGAAGATTAAACGAAAAGAGATAAGATGTCTAACATTTCAAAAATAATATAAAAAAAAAATATATTTGAAAACGGTACCATAACGGAGACACTGCATCAGAAACGGGATAAAATTGAAATTTTTGGGATGCGATGCTTAAAAACGGGACGTATGGTCTCTCCAGGACATAAGTTTTGTGTAAAAAAAAAAATAAAATAAATATTCCAAAATCACGAACCCGGTTTTTAGTAATTGATCTGAGATGACCGTGGATATAGCGCGTAAAATGCATAGGGGATGCTAGACGAGAGAAAGTGAAAGCTCGAAAAACAAGTTATATTACCTAGTCATAATTGGACTGTAAATAAACAAATAATTATCGAATATTGCAATGTACAAAATGAAAATGGATATAATTATATTGTCGTACTACTCGTTAACGATCCACTATAATATATTATTATATATTATTATACATTTAAATGTAATATTGCGGTTTTTACCAACCACCGAATGGCGTATGTTATGTCCTTCACCACGTATTAGTTTAATTACAATTTTAAATTCAACAATTATTATTTATAATAATATAATTCCTTAATTAATATATAAAACGTGTTTTGTTTTTTCGTTATTATTATTCTAATGACGACAATCGGTTGTTCATTATATATATATATATATGATTAGGAAACGTTTTTTTATGCAATGAAATGTTTAAAAATTGTTATTTATGGTTAACGAAAAACAAATATAAAAAAATGTTATCGATTAAATACTACTATTCAGGTCTTCGTCTCAAATAGATCATATTATTATAGGCATATATAATATATACGGTATAGATCAACTATAACTTATAAGTAACATGTAAACCGCAGTGTTTTTTTTTTTTTTTTTTTTTTTTTTTGTAAGCACCGGACGTTATCGGAAATCGAACCTCTTTTTTTCTTTTTTTTTTTTTACGAAAATAAATTCGTGATTCTAATATTACAATATACACTTATATATTTTATAGATTGTAATATTGTATATATGTACCTATGTGTTGTAGATTATTATTATAGTGCACGATGAATTATCGCGATTACAAACCCTACGAAACCGGTTTAACATATATTGCAAATATAATATTATAATGATAAGTATAGGTATAGGTCAAATTGGATAATTTTTTTTTTTTTTTTTATAATAAAGAAGTATTATTCACATTTATACACATCTATATATTGTAATGCCCGCAATCTTTGATGAATGTTTTAAAAAAAAAAAAAAAATTCATTTTTTATTCTATTCCAGACTCCAGTATAGTGTATGTATATATACCTACGCTATATATATATATATATATATATATATATAATACTGCTTATATACATATATATAATACTGCACAATGATAGTTTAAAATTATATCGTCGTAAATTCACCGTATATCATCAAGAGAGAAATTCATTAACATAATGTACTTCAACGAATATTTAATATTAATATTAATTACTGTAATTTCGTGTTTCCGAACGAATAGTTTTAATTATATTTCATTAACATATCCTATTTAATGAATAATGGGTTAAACTAGAAGTTGTCATTCGCGTTGAAGTCTCCCTGCATATATACCTTTACATTAAATATAGTAGGCATATATCCTCGTTCATCGGATTAGTTACTACGTTTATATGATGGCGTTAAAACGGTTTAACACTAAACCGTTTTGAAATTAAAACGCATTCATGTCATGTAAACACTTTAAAACGGTTTAAAAATGTTAAACCGTTTTAAAAGTTAAAACGCTCGCGCCATGTAGATTAAGAA
>JAIPRL010012955.1:0-11290 GCA_025469235.1 Pemphigus obesinymphae
AGTATTTATGTGTATTATACTTTAAAAATTTTACACCAACCAAAATATTTACGCTACCCAAAAATTTTAAGCCCTGGAATCAAACCCCGTCTACCCCCCCCCTAGCTACGCCGCTGATTATGTGTTATATTATAATTTAGCATTAGGTTCTTATAATAATAAAACAATAAATATTTATTACTTTTAAATATAATATATTATAGAAATTCAAAATAATAACATGCATGAATTACATATAACAATTAATTGTATAATTAGTAATCGTTTTTATATAGTTTATATTAGGTGGTATAACATAATAGAAAAGAAAAACTATTATAGATTATCATAAAAACACAAAATAATATGAACAATATTCTACTTATTAAAAATTATTTAAGCTTGATTATATAATATATGAGATTATAATATTTAAAATAGGTAACAGGTGCAAATTGTCATTACATTAAAATATTACGGAAATTACGTGCGTTAGACTAATATATTTTATTAAATGAACAATTTCAAGTTAAAAAAATTCTACGGTTTTAATAAACAATAATATTCCTGTAAACATTAAAATAAAATAAGTAATTAGTATTGACTGTAGTTAAAAATTAAACCACACATTTTATAAAAGTTATTAATTATGTAGTAATAACAAAAATTTTTAAAAAAAATTAATTATATTTTAAATATTTTAATTATATAAATATATTATAGAACATTATACAATATATAAAAATTTAAAAGTGATATAAATTGAAATATTTAATATGTTTTACAGCATATGGATGTCCAAATGGTGGATAATTATTTATAGGTTGAACTATGGTACGTTTTATGAATTCTTTTCTAATTAAAACAGTTCAATTTAATTAAAGGTTTAATTATAATTGCGTTATTATTCATTGTTTTTAAATTTTAAATATTGAAATTTTAGTTTTTTACAAGATACAATACAAAAAATTTTCTGTGATACGCATACAGTTTTATACAAAATGTAAATAGTGAGTTCCAATTTAAACGTCATGGGAAGATATGAGGGGATAAAATAATAGTCGTAATTTGGGACTTTTTAATGGGAGAGGGGGTTAATTTTCATTAACGTCCCTAAAAAAATGTTTGAATATGCACATCGTAAAAACGTATCATAGTTCTGTATTATCTCTATTATCATAATTATTGAGAGGTATACTTGTATATGGTACTAATATGCAACAAATGAAACCTTAAAATATTCATCTTAAATTTGTTTAAAAATAGAATAATCTGTATAAAACAAGCTAAATCAGGGATATTTGGATAAGATTTTGGCCAAATATTTAGAAATTGCTTTTAAAAAGGAAAATATGAATTAAAACAAGAGTTGTCAAGATACAAATGATGGAATTGATACATAGTATCTTTATGGATTATATATTATTATTATTATTATTTTTAATTTGAGAACAAAGATCAATCATTACTTTCAAATGACTATTCTGAGCGAAGCTCGGTATATTAATATAATTAAAAAAAAGTTATTTATGATAACTTTATTTTGTTAACTCCCCTAAATTTCTAAAATAGTTTTATCAACAAAGGTAGTTTTTCCTTCCTTAATTAATAATTATTTGAAAATCGAAAAATAATATTTTCAAAGTACCAACTAGAATTAATTTGCAATCAAAACCTTTTTATTTCAAAATACCTCAACACTTAATCCCACTCGATCCCATCAATACAACGATCCTCGTTTGTACTAAACCGTTCCAATATTAATAACATTTTAAATGGGAAGAACTTATTATAAAAGCCGTCTCATGTCGGAATTAAAAATATTTTTTTTCATCTTATTTATTTGTCCTACGTTCGGTATAGCTTGTACCGTTTTTCTATCATTACTCCAATTCCAAATTTTTTAAATTTCCTAAGGAAGAGTACCATTAAATGGGTCACTTACATTAAAATTTTCATTTTTTTTTCTTCAGTACATTTCCTTATGCTTTCTAAGTGCTGTATTGTACCATTATCCTCATCGTTAGTTATAGCTTCATTTATAAAGTTATAGAATTTTTGAAACGAGGTGGGGCATAATTAGTTGATATAATTTTAACAAATAAAAAAGAGGTATGAACATTTTTAAATTACGAAAAACATTAATTGTACAAATAATTTTCTTTTAAATATATCATAAAAATTATTTATATTTCCCGAGATGAGTACACATAATATAGTCTGTCTCATTAAAATCACCTTATGGCTTATATACATACATTATATATTTTTTTTTTTACAAATAAATATAAATCAATAATAAAAATGATACTGACATCTATTTAAATATTTTTAAATAATATTAGATAATAATTTTTCATCAAAAATCTTGAAATTTCCTATAATATTCCATTAAAACTATGAGAAACTCGATTATTAGGAATTAAATATGAACAATTTTATCAAATTTTCAAAAATTAGAAATTAATAACAAAAAAACTTTTAAAATTATTATTAATGTAATTTATGTACACAAAATCTTTAACTATTATTGACGTGGAATTCAATTTTATTTGAATTTGATTAAAAATATTATATGTCTTTAATCTGTGATTTAAAAAATCAAAAAATTTAAAATTTATAAATTGAAAATAAAAATATTTAACTAGAAAAACTCCACTCTCAGGAATAGTAAATATTCTGATCAGTAATAAATTGTCCAATTAATAGTCTGTATTCTATACAATGATATACCTTTGATAATAGTATAATATACATTACTCTCCATAACTTCAAAAAAAATTTTAAAAATAAAATTCCAAAACAATTTAAAATGAAAATTGTAACAATGATGCAAATTTACAATTGCGTAGTGCATTTGAGTTAGTAAAATAATTATAAAATATCAATATTGAGGATATCAATCTTTAAGATGCTTCCATATCATTTAGACAATTCTATGACTGAGAAATGGTGACAATTCTAACAATAGAGAGAACGGCACCAAACCGTATTAACGTAACACAAATAAATACAATGAAAAAGTTCAAAATGCCTCAAAGAAAAGGTGTTATAAATTTTCTCTCTTCCATTTAAATGAAGTAACTTTGAAACGGGTTAAGCACAAACGATGGGGTAAAAGCACAAACTTGCACAAATGAATAACAATATTTTTGTATCAAACTTCCGATGAGTGACCCAGGAATATAAAGCTCTCAATGAAAGTAAATATTATGAATTAATATTATATTAAATATTTAAATCTAAATAGAGTCAAATTACTTACCTATACTATCTTAAACTATTGTTCTGAAAATATTATGTAAATAAATGGTAATGTGCAACTAAAATAAACAATGTGTCCGTGGACTCTGAATTGGGTCTTGATACAAACTTATTTATTTAGACCAATTATTCCTCTTGTAGAAATAATATGTATAATGTTATTATAGATATAATTGTGATCACTTAATGTTAAAATTATTTGGATCTATATAATATAAAAAGTAGCAAGTGTTTTAGTTTTTACATAATTTGAATAATAAACTATTGATAATTTTTTTTTTTTAAATAAGAGATTTATATTATAGACTATAGGCATACTGAAAAAAATTAATATATGAATATTATGACAATATTGACCCTATTTTCCTCAGTCAAAATATTTTATTATTTTAAATCATTCTCTAGTATTTATAATATGTTTTTATTAAACTTCTATGTACCTATTGTATATATTGGGCATAGAAAATTTAGTAATATAAAAATAAAATCATCACATAAACCCGTGTGATTCGACCTGAATATAAAAAAAAAAAATGAAATTACCGTTGCTATTGTCTGATTTTGAGTGAAATGGAAAATTTATTTCACTATGAAGTATTATTCTGTTTACTTTATTTAGTTACCTAGTAATAAAATTATCCCGTTAACGTTAGGTATTTTTTTGAAAGTTTCAATAAAATTAACTAGGAATTTATAGTAGATAAAAAAATAATGGGATAATTGTGACTATCCACCCAAAAAAAAAACAAAAAGTAAATACGTGTGACCAACTTAGAACACTGAGCTTACTCACGCATGCATCAAAAATTCTTACAAAAATTATTAATAGACGTATGGAGAAGAAAATAAAATTCTTTTTAAAAAATGACCAAAACAGGTTTAGGAAGCAAAAAGGTACAAAAGAAGCAATTTTTGGACTTTGAGTACTCATAGCAAAACAGATTGAAAGGAACAAAGTTACATACATGGCGTTCCTAGATTTCGAAAAGGCATTTGATAATGTTAACTGGAATATATGGTTTCATACACTGCAAAAAGTAGGAGTTGAGCAACAAGACCTGAAAATACTGCATTCCTTGTACAAACAACAGACAGCTGAAATTAGAAAAGGAGAGGTAACAGTTAATGCAAAATTAAGAAAAGGAGTGAGAGAAGACTATCACCATTTTTATTCAACTGTTACGTATAAAAATAATTAATAGAGTGAAGATGAAATTAGTAAGACAGCAAATTGGTATTAGAATTGGAGGCTAAACTATTACTATGATACGTTTTGCTGACCATATAGTAATAATAACCGAGAGTGAAGGAGATTTAAAGAGAGCTATCAATTAAATGACAGAGACGTTTAAAACCTATTAAATGAAAATCAATGAAAAAAAGACAAAGATACTGATCTGTGCACGGAAATCTACAAAAAACAATTGCCGATATATATCTAGAAAACCATAAACTTGACCAAGTAAGCGAATTCCCATACTTAGGTAGTATAATTACAGCAAATGGAAAGTACACAAGAGAAATCAAAAGATGCATAGGAATGGCAAAATCAGCGTTGAATAAAAAATCCAAATTATTCACGTCCAAAAAATTAAAGCTTAGCATTAGGAAAAGACTCATTAAAACATATGTTTGGAGTATAGTCCTATACGGCTGTGAAACATGGATTATAAATGAAATTGAAAGAAAAGCATTAGAATCATTTGAGATGTGGTGCTGGAGACACATGGAAAGAATAAGCTGGATATAACAGAAAAGTAACCAAGATATACTGAAAATAGTCGGCGAGGAACGCTTATTAATAGACTCGATTAGGAAGAGAAGATGGAAAATGGTGTGACATACATTAAGACATCCAGATAAACTGCACAGCACAATACTAAAGGGCATGATAAAAGGAAAAAGACCATCTAGGTGACCTAGCAATACATATATTGGACAAATAAAGAAAGATGCAGGAGTTGGAAGCTTTAGGGCATAAAAAGAAATAGCGAGTGGCCGTGAAAAATGGAGAAGAAGAGTTGCAAACCAACCTACGGGTTGAAAAAAAAAACCAAAAAAAAAAAAAAAAACACTGGATTCAGGACGTCAGAAGTTGTAGAGGAGTAGGCCCACACTCAGATCATTTCTTAGTTAGGGCTATAGTTAGGGTGAAACTACCCAGAGTATGGACAGCAAAGTTATCAACTACAAAACAACTGAACCTAGAAAGCCTTAAAAAATAACAAACGCGGAAAAATTACCAGGATAAAATAATAAAACAACTAAATGAGAGACCTCAAACTGAGCAGAATAGATGGAATAACCTCAAAAAAAAAACTATCACTTTTGCAGCAACAAAATCAATTGGTTATAGAACAAAGAAAAAAGTAACAACATGGTTTAATGAAAAGTGTAAAACGGCAATAGACAATAGAGATAAAGCGAAAATGGAAGTGATCAAAATCAATAGCAACGAAAAAAGCAATGTGCTAGCCCAAAAACAGAGAGAGGTTAAAAGAACAATCAGAAAAGAAAAAAGAATATGGGAAGAAGAAAAAATTAGAAGAATAGAAGAGGAGTATATAAATTCAAGAAATTTCTTCCAAAAAACCAATGAGCTAACAAGAACCTATAAGCTAAAAACTACTATTATGAAGGACAAAAACGGAACACGAATAACCAAGAAACAGAAATAGCAAGAAAATTTAAAACATTGTTCCAAAACCTACTAAACAGTACTATTGATGAGGCCCCAAATGAACACCGGGGATACGTCGGTAGAAAGATAAGGAACTTAGCTTAGAGGAAATCGAAATTGCCATTAAAATGCTCAAAAATAATAAGGCTGCAGGATACAATGAAATAGCCTTGGAATTATTAAAATATGAATGAGATAAACTAAAAATAGAGATATGGAATGTGATAAAAGAAGTGTGGATGATAGAAAAGATGCCAGAGGATTGGAATACATCAATTATCTGCCCGATTTATAAAAAAATAGATGCAATGGTTTGTGATAATTATAGAGGGATATCCTTACTATGTACGACATATAAAATTCTCTTTATCATTATTCTTAACCGCCTAAGACCATATACGGTAGATATTACAGAAGATTACCAAAGTAACTTCTTATTGGGAAAATCGACAATTGACCATATATTCACGCTCAATCAACTAAAAGAGATAAATATTGTGAATTCAATAAGAAATTGCATTTAATATTTGTAGATTTTAGATAAGCGTATGACTCGGTTAAAACAGAAGCATTATGGAAACATCTAGAATTGTTTGGTATATCAGCCAAATCAAAAGCAATAATCAGAATGTGTATAGAAACAGTAAGATGAAAAGTAATATTTGGACAAACACACTCTGAAAAGTTTAAAACCACAGTTGGACTAAAGCAGAGTGATGCACTCTCTTTAACATTGCACTGGAGGTGGTAGCTTGTAGCATACATAAAAAATATAAAGGAATTGACGTCGGAAAATCTGTATCAATTTTAGCGTATGCTGATGATATCGTAGTGCTAGCAGAAACCGAAGACGATAAAAAACTAGCAACAGAAAAATTAATATAAAGTGCTAAGACAATAGGCTTTGAAATAAATGAAAACAAAACCAAGTATATGTGTATAACAAGAGAACAACCACAAATACATCAGAGAAGGAATATACAGATCGGAGAGTACGAATTTGAAAAAGTACATAGCTTTAAGTTTCTTGGTACAGAACTAAACAGCCAAAACAACAATCACGAAGAGATTAAGAAACGTGTTTTAGCGGGTAACAGATGTTTACATGCACTATCTAAGTGCCTGCTACTATCAAAGAAATCGAAAATGAGACTATACAAAGTAATAGCAAGGTCTATTATAACGTATGCATGCGAGACATGGCCAACAACATTAGAAGCTGAGAGAAAACTGGCTATAGTAGAAAGACAATTCCTAAGGAAGCTATGTGGACCTAAAATGAATAACTTAACACAAAGGTATGAAATAAGATCAAATGAAGAAGTATACAAGAAGTATGCCCTCGGAGAACCAAATATAATTGGGGTAATTAGAGCCAAAAGACTAAACCGGCTAGGTCACATATTAAGGTCTAATATGATCGCAAAGAGTAGAAAAAGTAGAAATTCACATACGACAATATATTTAATTTAATTTTTACAAGATTTGTTGTACATATTAACTATATACTCTTAAAAAAACTACTACAGTATTACTATATAAGGTATATTTAATAACTGTTATATAGTTTTATATTTTTGCCTCATCAACATATTGTAATCCAAGGAATTGTCGTTTGGAATTAGTAAATAAATAATTTAGAATAATTGTGTTAGAATTGTATTTTATAATTATTATTATTGTGGTAATTAATATAACAAATTTGTAGAAATAATATTTTTATTATTAAATTTACAAAAAATTTAAGTACCGTTTCATGAGTGATATATCGTTTAGAATTAAAAACAAAGATGATTATGAGGGTGGGGTTATTTGTAAAAATAATCGGTTTTTATATCTCCTTGATTATTTTTTTAATCTTAAATTCAAACACTCTCATTAAAATGTATATACCCTCGCCAATATAGTGGCGGATCTGAAACGATAAATGGACAGATAAATTATATATGATGAATGATAGAAAAAAGGTGGAGGAGTGGTGAAAAATAAATGTAAATATTAAGTTGAAAAGCTAAAAAGAATAATAATCAATCTTATGGTACAAAGAAAAGTCCAGAATGGAGAGGCCAATCGCCTCCCTAAATCACCACTTCCCCAATATGTATACAGATTTTGGCATTAATTAACTAGGACGTTTTTCAATCGGGGTACCTGTAGTTAATAATTATTTTATAATTTATTTAAAAAAATTAATATACATAAATATGATATTAAAATAAAAATAAAGTTGTCTTTCAGTTGTCTTATGATTATAATGGTATAATATTATTATTTTAATTTTAAAAGCAAAGATAAATCATTGTATTTGATAGACAATTCTGATCGAAATTTGTTATATAATATAATTAAATATAAAACTATTTTTTAATAACCCTTCAAAGTTTAAAATAACAGGTGGATTGACTACTTATGACTACAATAAAAAACCTATTGATTAAGTGGAAAGCGATTTTTAGATAAATAATTTTACTTTTAGAGGAACTTGCCAAGCGTATATCATAAAGCATCCTGAAATAGAATGTATCCCACTGAAACCGTAATACTATCCCTAAAAGTGCAATACATTATAGCAAAATAAAAATAGGTAGGGTGATTTTTAGTATGTTATATATCCTCTATCCATCAATCATATCCCGAATACTATACGACTAAAAGTAAGTGCATTATGACAATTATTCCAAAAACGGAACCTCTCCGTCCGGCACCCATTTAATGTTAAATATAATCAGAACAGTAAATAATATTTTTAAATATTTAACCTAGGATGCCCACCGAATTTGAACAATTTGAGTTAAGAAGAATGAAGTTTTGAGAAAAAAAAATTTTATTTTTTTTTAGAGAAGGGGGAAGAATCTGCATCGACGTATGTCGACACACAAGTGAAATAAAAGTGATAATAAGTGTATACTATGTACCAGATTGAAATTTAGGTAATATAGAATGTAGATACCAACTATTCTAACTATCACTCTTATATAGGAAATTAGCCAACTTTAAGCTCAACACACTATGTATATTTTAGTCTATAATAATGTTATAAACATTGAAAATATATTCTGAATAAGTATGAACAATATAATATATGTATATTATTATCAATGTAATATCTGACAATTATACGAAAACTATAGTAGGTAGGTATATATTTTATTCTCGCCTTTTTTTTAAACAAAATATAGCTGGAAATAGAAGCAATTTCATTGGTGCAAAGTTACTATCGGGCATGCGCGAAATGTGCAAGGACTTAAAAATAAAACACATCATTGTGAAACCAATACATTCCTCGCTTCGCTCAGAATCTAAAATACTTTTTTTCCAGGCAATAATTTAAATGTAGTTGAAATAATGCACGACGAACGTTATATTAAATTTTTCAGGTCTTAAAATGTAATTTTATAAATTGTGAACCTGAAATATATTTTGTTGTATATTTTATCTTTGCCTTATTCTAATAGTGTTAAAGATGAGTGATTTATATAATCATATAAAACTAAATGTACAATGTTATATTTAGTAGGTATACAATACACTTTAAATGTACAATGTTACAAATTATAATTAATGTATGTAGGTCAGTCAGTTTTTTTGTTTTTAATGTATAGCTACATATATATGTATTACACATTTAATACAATAATATGTATATTATATTAAACGATGTAATACTATAGTACTATAGTAGCTGGCGATAGCTAAATATTACAATCTGATAAATCACAACTCGCATATTATTCAGTGAACAGAAAATCAAAACTACAATAATTATTATAATAATTAATAATATTAATTGTGGATAACTTATAATGGTACCTATATTATCATATAAGTAGAAAACGTTTTTTATAACATAGAATATCGCTAATAAAACATTTTAAATATATAATATTAAATAACATGGGTATGAACATATTATTAAACAAAATCAAAAATATTTTTTTTTCGATCACAGTAATTTATTAACAGTTTTTTAAATATCATCGATAATTTCAAAGACGACAACAATATTAAAATGTACCTACATAAAATATTACACTTTTAGAACTGTAGTATAAAATGTAAGTAACGTGAAATAAATTGATAATTTAATTTTTCATTGTCAATATTAATTAAATTTCATTAAACTCGCTGAAAATTGTTATTTTTATATAATTTTGGATTGTTATTTGTTAAATAATAATTTTTCATGACAATTCCATAACATTATTGTGATAATATGATATTTGCAGTTAAAATAACAAAATTGTTATCATGAATCAGACCGCATTTCATGGAAAAATATATTTATCGATATTGAATGCAAAATGCAATTATTATAGATGGATAAGCTCTAAAACTTAAGCATTTTCATAGATTTTAAAAATTGTTTAAAAATGATTGACTAATACGTTAGTATTAATGTATGACATCAAATTTTTTTTTTTTTTTTTATCTACAAAACGGCTATCTTGATTTTTAGTTTTTATTTTAAATACAATTTTCCATTTATTATTTCGAATTCTTAAACAATAAAATGAATTTATACCATTTTTAAGTTATAGCATTGAGCTGTAATAATAATATTAAAAAAATAACTTAAAAATTTTCGTTAGAAAAAAGTTATTGCATCTGTTAAATAGTCGAGATACACTCTGTATAAGTAAACTTTATAGATATTATACAAAATACCCTATGATGAATTACGATTAAAACATACTGTTAATCATAAGATTTTTATGAACTTTCGCAGCATATATTTTGTTTAATAGTTATATTACATTTCTTTTTATTCATAATGATTTGTTTTACTTTATTAAAAAGATTGAAAATTTGAAAAGTTTTATTTTAATTTGATTTGAGCTGCAATATTTTTACAGAACTAAGTTTTACAACGGAAATTTTTAGAATTTAAGCCTTGTAAGAAATTCATTGATTTTAATTTATATAAATATTTTCATTCAGTTTTTAGATATAAATTATCCGAGGTAGATTTAAATACTGTTTAGATACTTATAAAAAATATAACTATGTGTGTATATAAATTTGTCTAAAAGAAAATAAATTGTTGACATTTTGTAAAATTATAATTTGAAACTAACAAATTATATTAGATGCAATAAAATTGGAATAACAGATGACCTAGGACCTAGAGCATGTAAATTATATATATGACTAGCTGAATAACCCGGCTTCGCCCGTGTGCAGTTTTTTGTGTTACGTATATATATATATTTTTTTATCAGTTTTTATATTACAGTTTTACGTTGTTTTTAGATGTCTTGACCCTGGGTTGCCCGTATTTTGTAACAACCAGAAATTTTGCAAAAAATTAGTATATTTTTGTATTTCGAAGACAAATTGTAAGATATAATTCTAATCAGAAAAATACTA
>JAIPRL010012956.1:0-11288 GCA_025469235.1 Pemphigus obesinymphae
ATATTTAGCGGTGACATTTCACGTAACGGAACATTGTAATAATGGAATATTAAAAAGTAGCCGATAAATGTGTCTGCTACGTTAGCGGAATGTTTAGCAGAACATTGTAATAACGGCCCTTAGACACCTAAAAGATATTAATATTTTATACATTTTCAGATATATAACTTTTAATACACAATAAATATGTTAAGAAACTCCGTAAATTAATATATCTCAGGGATATAAAATGTAATATTAATATCAATATATACAAACAATTATTTGTATACTACAACCATGAAATATTGTTTATGAAGTACATATTATATGTATCATTTAATAAATAATATTGGTTGTTTATTATTTACACCAGGGGTGTCCAACCCACGGTCCACGGTAGATTTTGATGTAAATTTACTTTAATTTAAAAACCATAAATTAATTGTATATCATTTATTAATATTACATGAAAGAATGTATTTTAAGAATATAAAACTACAAAATAAAATATCAAAAATCGAATAAACTTTAATAGTGTTTTTTCGTTATTTGGTCTCATAGAGTCGGGTCGGGTCAGGTCGGGTAAACATTAATTATCCATTTAAGTGATCAGTCAATCCACTTGAGCTGATTTTGATAAAATATTATATTATTTTATTATTGGAGATATTATATGGTGCCCCTGCTATATTGGTTAAAAAAGAATGACTTACAAAATTAATAGAAGACCATGCGATTTTAGTTGGCAACAAACGTTTTATGCAATACCTCTGCATTGTTCATCAGTAAAATGTAGGTATGTAAATTGTATAACATCATGCAAATTGTCATCAAATGTGTTACATTTATTCGAGCTAGGGGACTAAATCATCATTAATTCCAAACTACCTTAGTCCTAACTCATTAAAACAAATTCTGGAGACGTTGTTTACTTTTCAGAAGTAAGGTTCCTTAGTCGAGGTAAAATGCTTAACAGATTTTATGATTTACGAAATGAAATAAAGTTATTCATTTAGTCAAAAGGAAAACCTATAGAGTTTGAAGATGAAAACTGGCTTATGGATTTAGCTTTTTTAGTTGACATAACTACTCATTTAAATGAGTTAAATGTACGTCTTCAAGGTAAAAATCAATTTATTAGTAATATGTTTCAAATAATAACTGCCTTTGAACTGAAACTTAAATTATGGCAAAGTCAAGTTAATTCAAATAATTTTATAGATTTCCCTGTGTTTTTCAAACATAATTTCAAGAATAGCGAAAACTATGCTTCTTTAATTTTAATTTCAATTAATGAATTTAGAAACCGTTTTCTAGATTTTCGTAAGAATAGTCGACTCTTTGCTATTTTTGCAACACCATTTTCGGTTGATATTACTGTGTGGAAACTAAATTTCAAATGGAATGCATTGAGTTGCAATCAGATATCCAACTCAAAGAAAAATTTAATCAGTCATCTTTATTAGATTTTTATAAATTATATCTACCCAAAGAAATATATCCAGTTCTTCATTACCACGCATTACTCATGTCCTCGCTTTTTGACAGTACCTATAATAAGAGCAATTATTTTCAAGAATGAAAAACACCAAGAGTAAGAATCGGTCTACTGTATCAGACAAGCACCTTGAAAGTTGTTTAAGGATTGCCACAATTTCAATTAATCTGGATATTGATTCATTACTTTCACAAAAAAAGTAACATCAAATTTCACATTACTTTTATTATTATTATTTTTTTATTATAGATAAATATATATTTTCTTTTAATTATGATTAAAATGTAATAGATTGTAAAAATATTTCTGCTTATTATTCGCTATCTTAAAATTATAAAAAAATGTATTGTTGTATTATAAAATATAATTTAATCATTAAATTTGAATGTATTATTATTAAAATGTATGTGGCTCACATCAATTTCTACTCATATGATGTGGCCCAGTCTATACACGTACATTACACTAGTCGAGAGGCAGATTCAGAAATATTTTAAGGGAGGTGCGGGATGCATAAAATAAAACGTGATTTTGTGGGTGCCTATTTGTCTAATATTATATAACAATATGTAATTGAGATATTTTTTTATCATTTGGAGAATGCCCCTCACACGTGTTTACTCTTATACTAGCCCCCACTTCAATTTTAGATTTCTTATAATTAACATTTTTGTTATTAATTTGTTTGATACTTATTCCCTTCTATAATGATAAATCTATGATAGAAACGTTTTTTTCTCTCTTCTGAATTATGGTATTTCATTATTTTTATGATGGAATCCTTTAGATTCTAATTTTTTTCATAGTTTTTAGAATAGATTTCAATGAATTAAATTTAAAAAAAAAATTTATAATTATAATATACCCATATACACAAATTTTGTATTTTTAAAAATTTAATTAAATTGCCTATAAATATGCAGATCGAGTGAGAGGAACACTGTGGTGTTACGTTATTTGTGAAGGATAGATTTCTTGATAACGTTATAACTCTCATGTGCTCTCTTGTTGTTTTTACTTTATCGCAATTTATTGTTTATTTAATTTCAATACCAGTACTTAGTTCTAGTCACTTTTTATTAATGCACCTGTGAACCTGTTTGCATTCCTGCTCGTTGTTCAACTTATTCGTTCTGCCTACACAAACTTTACAAAATTCACGTGAGTGTATTTTTCTTGTTTCTCGTTTGTTCTCTTATCACGTGCCTGACCCCGTAGTTGATCATCTGTTTGCCGTGGTACTGTTGACTTGGTACGCTCGTTCTACGTTTTATCTTACATCCTAACTTTTCTGTACCGTGTGTCTACCTCTGGTTTTGCTATCACTCCACGTCTCACTGTTGCTGTTTGGGTTGCATTTGCCTCTTTTTAAGGCGCATCTGCCACTTCATACTCAGTGCTGTTGTATTTGCCTACTTCAAGGAGTAGTATTTTTACTTATTATAATTAATTATAAATTATTTCATCTCAACCTTTAAATGCCTCCGAAACTTGTTGAAAAACACTCAAAAATCAATCTTCGCTCCAACTCTTCTACAAAATGATAAATCTACTTTTAATGATGTTCTTCTCGCCATCGAGCTTATGCACAAGGCCCAAGATGAGTTAAAAACTGAAAACAAACTGCTGTTGGATGCACTCATATATGGTCTGGATTCTCTGACGTCTTGGTTTGATACACTTTCAGCTACCTTATCTGCCTTGAGTACTAAAGTCATATCCCTTGACGCCCGTGTTCTAGCACTTTAATCAACCTCTCCTTCCACTCAATCGACCCTCTCTGTCTCAGATGAGAAATTCCGAGTTTGCTGAACGCGACCTATGTAAATCTAATATCTTAGCTCATGGTCTTCCTGAGTCTTCAGCATCTAACTTTGCGGCTAAAATCGCGAAAGACAAGTCGTCATTATCGTGTTGATAATGACTTCTTCTCTCAACTTTCACTTGGAGCCCCAGTTGATTTTAACGCTATTCGATTGGGGAAACTCACCTCCAACGAGCCGCGTCCAGTCAAAATTATTTTTTGTCACCAGCATACCGCTCCAAACGTTTTGTCGAAGTTCCGCACAAAAAAGTCCCAGGATTTTCAAGTTGGCATTAATCTTTTTCATAACAAAACACGCCTGGAACGACAACAACTTCGTGCTTGTCATCAGGAGTTGGCCTGTCGAAACCAGGAGGTTGAGCAGAATCTCACCAACACCTATCAAAATGGCGTTCTTTGTTTTTTGCTTTAAAGCTCCAGATCAAAAAACACATCTCCATGTAAACACACCCAAGGACATGACAAAGTCTTCTTGTACCATCTCTCGTTTCGGTTTCTATCAAAACTGTTGTGGACTCCGCACAAAACTTTCTACTCTTAAATGTAATGTTCTATATTTTGATTACCTATTTTTAATCTTTACCGAAATCTGGCTTAATTCTAACATTAATTTTTGTGACCTTGATCCTACAAATTACACTATCTATAGGTTATATAGGGTATATCGTTCTCCTCTCACTAGCTCCTATAAAAAGGGTGGGGGTGTCCTTATTGCCATTTATCATGATATTCCTTCCTTCCTCCACTATCCTCCTTTTAAGCCAGTTGAGCAGTTATTTGTTGGTTTTTCCCTCGGTTCTCTTAATTTTATTATCTGTGGTGTCTATCTTCTTCCGTTCTGTACTGACGACTTATATTCCGCTCACTTATCTTCTGTTGACCACCTACTCCTCAAATATCCCTATCCTATCTATTCATATTCGGTGATGATTACAACCTTTCTGATATTTCCTGGGCTTCTTCCTCCACTTCCTCCACCAGTAACCTTAGTGTTCCGAAATGTTTTTCACTCCATGGTTTCTATCAATTAAATAACATTCATAACTCTCATGGTTCCCTCCTTGATCTTATTCTCACAAATTCTCAGTATCTGTCTGTATCTAGTGCCCATCGTTTAATTGGGAACTTACTTTTTTTTTTCTTATAATGCAGATGAGGCCATGGCTGTGCTTCTTAGTGCAATTTACTACTCTATTCTATCTTTTGTCCCCCGAGTCACTCTTCGTCCTTCTGTCTTTCCTGCTTGGTTCACTCTCGACCTTAAGAACCTAATTATAAATAAAAATCGGTCTCACTCTAAATATAAATCCACCAACTCTTTATCTGATTATAAATACTATTCTCTCCTTCGTGCCAAATGCAAATTCTTATCTAAAATTGTTATCGTGAATGTATCTCTCACAACGAATCCAATCTTTCTCTAAATCCACATTCTTTTTGGTCTTTTGTACGTAAGCATCGTTCCTTTCCTCTCATCCCTTCTCATGTTACTTTCCTTTTCAAAATATCTGATGTTCTTGCTGGGCCCCTTTCTTTTGTTTTTCGAAAATCCCTACAAACAGTAATTTTCCCTCCGGGTCTTAAACTCAGCTCAATCACTCCTATTCTCAAATCAGATAACCCAAGCAATGTTATAAACTACCGTCCTATCTTAATACTCCCTCACCTATCTAAAATATTTGAAACCTAGGTTCTCAATTCAATTCGTCCACCTCTTAACAATCTTCTCGTCGATGAACAACATGGGTTTCGGCCTGGTTGCTCAACGACTACATGTAATATTGTTTCCACCACCTATATTTATGATTACCTTCGTATGCACAATCAAGTAGACATGATCTACATGGATTTTACTAAAGCGTTTGACAGAGTTAATCACTGATTACTTATAAATTCTCTTGACTTCCTTGGTATTGGTAATCCCCTTCTTTCTTGGTTACGCTCCTATCTTACTGATCGTGTTCAATTCGTCTCCATCCATGGCTCTTCGTCGAAAGTTTTTTCTCCTTCCTCTGGTGTTCGTCCAGGTGCAATCCTGTCACCATTACTTTTTGCTCTTTTTATCAATTCTGCTACCTCTGTGCTTCTCAAAGCTAAATTTCTCATTTTTGCTGATGATATGAAACTATATCTCCGAATAAACTCCCTATCTGACTGCTTTCTTTTGCAGGCTGATCTTGACTGACTGGTAACCTGGGATGAATCTCTCGGCCTGTCTCTCAATATCTAGAAATGCTCAGTTATGAATTTTTCTCGTCTCCACTCCTCCATCACTTTCCCATAATCCATTAATGCTATTCCAATTAAATTCACCGGTAACTCCATTTGTGACCTCGGGTTCTCTCTCACAAAAAAATCTCTGGCCTTTGCTTCATATTGAAGTAGCCTGCTGCAAAGCACTTCAACTCCTCGGCATTGTTAGAAGTATATCCCAAGATTTTCACCTCCAAACTCCACTTAAATCCCTTTATTGTTTACTTATTCGCCCCATTCATGAGTACGGCTGTGTCCTCTAGGATCCCAATACATCTGTTGCTAGCAACATGATCGAGCGGGTCCAGAGGAAATTCCTTCACATTGTCGCTTTCCGACTCAACATTCTTTGTCTCCCTCATGATATACTCCCGTTTTGACTGCGTTAGGCCTATCTAGTCTTGTAAATCGAAGACATCAGGCAAATTTTCTATTCCTTTCCAAACTCTTATCTAATCAAATTGATTACCCTTCTCTACTTTCAGTTATAAACTTCCGTATCTTTTCACATAACACTCGATTTTGTGCTCCCTTTCAGATTCCTCACCTAACATCCAATTTTCTTTTAAATGCCCCAATGGTACGCCTTCCTCGCTCTGCAAATATCGATCCTGATTTCTTATTATTTTATTAATTGTACATTAGTTATTTCTATTTATATAATATTTTAAATTTAATTCTTCCTTTTATTGTCTGCATTTATACCGTATCATTTTATTGTTATTTAATATTGTTAAATTGGACTTTATCCATCATATTAATAAAATAAAAAATTAACAAACTTAATTATCAAATTTTTATAAAACATAAATGAAAGTCCTTGATTTACCTCTAAAACATATTAAATTAATTCGTGTATAAGCTAAAGTAACTTCGTTAGAATTTTATATGGACGATTTTTATAACAATAAAATTTAGATTATTATATTTATGAAATTAAAAAATAATAAAAAGATATTAATACAAAGTTACATATTTTAAAATTAAAGAAATAACTTTGAGAAGGCTCAGTTACTTCTGTCATTTTTCAACATAAACATACAAATTTATTTTAAGTAAAATATTGACACAACTAAAAATAGTGACCGAAGGGTAAATTTTTATACGGGTATTTTTACATTTTAAACATATTATATTGTGAATACGCAGTAACAAAAAATTTAACTGACATTGAACAACATTTAAATACTTTTAAAACGTAAATAAACATTTTTTAACTGTTAAATTTTAATTATTCATACTTGAAAATTACTTGATCCTTTAAAAATAACAGCACTGATATTCACTTAAATCATTTTATAGACCCGTTTAAAAGTTTTGCGTAAATATGTATTCTTAACATACATCGTAATTATACAACATTAAAAATGTTACAGGACTATTTTTAAATTACTTATAATATATATTTAAATATTTAGTATACGAAGGATTTTATTTTACTAAAAATTTCTTAAATATTAGCCATACAGAACTTTTTAATAAGTGGGCATGTATCGTCTTCTTAAAGTATGAGCTCTAATACTAGTCTCACTGATAAAACAACTAAATAATCAAAACCCAAAAATTATATACATTATATACGTTTTTTGCTAATCTTACCGATTTTCCATAGTTTACGGTAAATTTAGTATTTAAACTACGAAATACTGTGTAAAAAAATTTGTGTGGAAATTTTTTGAAATGGAAATTTTTTATTTGAATTAAATCTAATGGAAATAATTTATTATGGAAAACACTCAGGAACAGTTTTCGTTATGGAAAATATTTTAAATGGATATTATATTGAAAGAAAAGTATTTATAATATCGATTCGTATTGCTCTAACATCAATCACTTTTATCTGCAGAGGGTATTTCTGTTTAAACTAATAATATATTGCCAAAAATGTGTTTGTCATTTAATATAATATCTAGAATTAATGTATGAAATACACACTTTGCCGAAAGGTTTTCGGAATTTAAAAAAATTTATAGTCTTTATATACAATACCCTTTGACTTTAATCTATTTAAATGAAAACGAAAAATTATATATAGTTTTAAAACAATAATAAAAACTAAACAGTATAATCTACTTAAATTAACTAAGTAATATAATTATAATTCTCTATTATATTATATTTCAGAATTTAAAAACGAATTTTTGGAATTTATATACACAAATATACAATTTCAGCGTATGTATTTTTGTATTATGATTAATATAATACATTTTATCATATGATAATAATTGAAAGATGATTTACGGATCATCATACTAGCAAGAAGAATTATATTGTGTTAAAGTTATAAATAGCAATAAGATCCTGTGGAGGAGGTTAGAATACTTTCACTGTTTCTTTGTGCCTATCGTAGAAGGTTGACTAATTGAGGTTGCGTCAGGTCAACAGCCGGCGTCAAACTTGTACAAACTGATAAAAGAGAGTCTTGAGAAAGTGAATGGTAGACTTGAAGAATGGAGAGAAGCTCTAGAAAGTAAACGACTTACGATTAGTAGTGGTAAACAGAATATTTAGAGTATAATTAAGGTTATAGGGAACACAAAGAGAATAGGGAAAGACTATAAATAAAGTTGAGTGAGGATGTACTGGGAAAGGTTGAGAGGTTCAAGTATTTATTCCCCCTTGTACAGAAAAATGGTGGTTTCAAAGAGGATACGAAACACATGATTAAGTGTGGATAGATGAAGTGGAAAAAAGTCTCAGGTGTTTTGTATTGCAGAAATGAGAATATTATTGGTGGATGAGTAGAGTGATTAGAGAGGATAAAAATAGGAATAAGTGTATAGAAGATAGAATAAGATTCGCTTTGTTAGCTGACAAGATAAGGGATAATAGATTAGGAGCAAGGATCGAGCAAGTATTAAGGAGGGAAGAAATTGAGGCAGTAAAATAAGTTAAGGAAATGCATGTTTATGGAAAGATGGGGAGATGGAAGACCGAAATGACTGTAGACCGGAAATATGATAGTAAGTTTTATGAGGAATGTGGGGGTAAATAAAAAATAAGCAGAAGATAGAGTTCAGTGGAAATATAGAACCAGGGTCACCGACCTCAAATAGTTGAGAGAGAAAGCAAAGAAGTAGAAGAAAAAGAAGAAAGTTGCAAATAATATAATATGTATTAGTTAAAGTCAAATAGAGCAGTAAATTTAATATATTTGTTGAATTGCATGATTAAGTATATTATATATGTATTATAATTTTGAAATTTCAATTAGTGATACATCATTTCATTTAAAATAAGATTATGAATATAATTTTATTTTTATTGGGTATTCAAAATAAAAATAAATTAATACGTTAACCATTTTATGGGTGAGGTATACAGCTATATTGCTTACAAAATATTTAACATTTTACAAAATAATTTTAAAATCCATTCAAAACTGTCAATTGATCATTTATTTTTATTTAATTATTTAAAAATGGCTTACACTCATATACAAATAATTATATTAAAAATATATATATATATATTACGGGCAATGTGGAATATCAGACAATGTGTTCTTGCCGGGCAATGTGAACTGCAAATAAAATAATTAATTTTAATAGTTTATTGATAACATTTGTTATTATTTTATTATTTATATTCTTTTTATTTGTTATTATATTATGTTGATTTAAAAGGAATTTCAAATTAAAAAAAAAAAAAGAAATTTATAACTGAATTTGTTTGTATATTTATTTCCCTTTAAAATTAACATAATATAAGATTAATATAATAATTCACACATAATGAAAAATGTTATAAATAAACTGTTAAAAAAAATTGTTTATTTGCGGTTCACATTGCCGAGGGCAGGACTACATGCTCGATATTCCACATTGCCCATAATATATATATATATATAATATATTATATTATATTATTTATAGTATATTAATAAGAAAAAAAATGCAGTGAGGGGGTGAAAAATGTATGGGGGTGATCCATACATTTCGATTGCCGGGTCGAGTACTGTTTTTTACGTGTAGCATTTGCCATTTCGCACTAGATGTTGAATTATTTAAACTTTTTACTATATTAACTAGGAATATCTCACACACATATTTTTTATTTGTCGTTTCTATGATTAGTTAACGCTGACAGTCTACATGGAAAAACTCTAGTGTAGTTTACAATAAACATGGCATCTGTAAAACAGATGTAGAAATATTTTATATACAGTATTTTTTTTATATAGGTATGCGATCCATATTAATATTTTTTAAATAATTTAAAAATAATTTGGAAGCCTTGGTATATACTTATATGAACTGCAATGTTGAATTTATTATTTATTTTAACATGTTTAAAATGTACAATTTGTTTTTATACTGCTTAATATCAATTTTCTTAGTTTCTACTAGCTTTTAGCTCATAATAAATATAGCAGTGCAAGGGCAAACTTCTATTAATAATCGAACTTGTTCTTATTAAATCCCTATAATGTACTACGATAAACTTATACTACTGAATATTGATTTATTTTTCGTTATATCCAAGATACTGTGGTAATAATATGTTTCTTGCATAAAAAGTTTATCAGTGATTAATATAACTGGTGGATTCAATAAATTATCAAGGTTTACGATTATCATAAACTATAATATCTATGTTGACATTTTAGTTATATACGGCGTAGGGTGGTTAAACATCTGATTTAAAAATAAATGTTCTCGATAACAATTTATGTTATGAAATTATTTAGATAGAACTAGTTTTTACATAACATGGCTTTTTGTGCTCACTTCTAACATAATAATTAATTTTTATTGATTTTTTATTTTTGGAATAAGACGTTTCACCATTCCACAGTATACCAGATAATGAATAGGCTTTATTTTGAACCAATGTGAGCTACAAAACTCCGATATTAATTTATCAAAGTTGAAATAATTTATTATATTGTACTGTAGTAAAAATAATAGGGATATAGACATAATTAATTGATATTACTATAAATAAAATTTATTTAAATTTCAGGTCCTGCCAATCTAGAAAGCATAAATGATTGGTGCAATGAAACTTACAAGGAAAATTGCTAGTAAATGATTTTTTTGTTTGGAAAAATATTTTACTGTTATATAATGATTATATATTATATTAAATAATAAAATTGTTATGGTATCATATATATTTAATTTTTCGGGTATTCAAGTGTTTAAATATAAATAATTCATTTAATTTATATTTTTGTGTAATTTTAAATTAAGTTATTTTTATATTATTTTACGTGTATTAATAACTATTTTTTTCTTTATTTATTTTGTGGGCATTTTACCATTTATATCTGTAACCAAAAAAATTGAAATAATATAATTTTGAATTTACAAGTCTAAAATGCGAATGCTCCAACTAAAATTTTTTCCCCCCTGAATTTTTGTATCAAAAATATAATTATTATATTTGAGGTAATTTTATATTGTAAGTTTTGAAGCTTTAAATTTTAAATATATTACAAATATATACCCGTAAAACCAAAACCACATCAGTGAATATTGAACAAAAGTGTACCAATACTGACATGAATAGAAAAAATATAAATGGTGAACAAACAATACTAACCTCAATTTTAAAAAAATATCAGCACAGTCTATTACTATAGTTATTTTAAATTTTTAAAATACTTAAAATGTTAGAAGTGAATATAAATATATTTTAGCAATTTAGATTTAAAATTAAAATGAAATTACACATTAAGTATTTGATACTTCTATTAATTAAGTTTTATATTATTGGCCTATT
>JAIPRL010012957.1:0-11286 GCA_025469235.1 Pemphigus obesinymphae
TTGGTAAAAGGGGGAGGGGAAGACCGAAAAAGAGATGGGGGGATGTAATGGCGAGTGATATGAGGAAGGTGGGAGTAAGTGAAGAAGATGCGGGAGATAGAGTTAAGTGGAAGTGTAGGACCAGGGTAGCCGACCGAAAATAGTTGGGAGAGAAGGCGAAGGAGAAGAAGAAGAAGAAGAAGAAGAAGAAATAAATATATAATATATAGGTACTGTTATATCGACCATCGACGAATCTCCGCCAAATATTGTAATATTGTATCCATAAACATAACATATATATATATACTGAAAAAACTAAATAGTTAATTTAACAATATTTTTGATATAACCAACAATAATTTATGGTTCTATATGCGACGACATTTAAGTATAGTTAAAAATACTAAATCAGTTTATTATGTATTAATATAGTTATTTTAACCACACTATTTTTAACAAAAGTATTTATTAAATTTAACTATACTATAATTAAAGTCAACTATATTTTATAGTTATTTTAGCCATGAATTATTGTTGATAAATTAATTGACTATAATAAATATATATATATATAAATATATATATAAGATCACATTTTTCTCGTTATAATATTATATATATATATATATGGTGTGAGTTTAGGGCGGAGGGGATTGGCTATAATTTTATATTTAGGGACTAGGAAGCTGGTTTAAGTTCGTTTAACTTAAATTCGTAGAACGTTTCGTGTAATCTGATGGGTTTACTTTTTTCTCTCCAAAATGAACGCTTTATAAAGTTTTATCGTAAATTTAAGTATATATACTTCATATAATATAATAGTGTATACCATATTAATATCGTTCCTCGAGGTACGCTACGTGATTGTGTATAGGTATACATCATTGTCGTACACAATTTCCTAGATAAATATTAATAATAATAATAATAATAATACCAGTAATAATAACAATAATAATAATAATAATGATAATAACAACAATATGAGGTACTCGTGTGTGTTGTGTGTATAGTATAAAATAATAATGTTTACGATTAGGTCTCGGAGGGCTTATTATATAATATACCGCCGTATGTCTCACTCGGCCAGAGATGATTACCTCGGAATGAATAATTAGACTCGTTAAACTGTATCTAACGTATCTATGTGTATACAATATTCCTGCCAAAACGTATACAAATGTATACCGACTATATATCCGTAATTATGGTATTTATTGATAAAATAACGATGTTATAAATGGGTTATCGTTAGTATATATTATATATATATATTGTACAGTAAATTAATGTTTGACCAGACGAACGTTCATCGTTAATAATACTTTGCCTATTTTGGTTTTTTGATTTTCATTGTTTTTTCATCTATATATATATTATATATAAATAGATGTTGGTATATCTGAGATTGGAATAAATTCAAAAACTACTGTACCGATTTTTACGCGGTTTTTAGCAAAAATGATAAGTGAGGTCAGGTTTTTAGCTATTGAAATCTTCGATCCGACCAGTAAAAAAAAAGTTATGGGCCTAAATGCTTTATTTTCTATTTAATTTAAATCACTGGTACAACAATCGTCTTTAAAATAATGGAAGGAAAAGAAGTTAATTCAGTTGCATGGAAACAAAAATATCATAAATTCAAATTAATTAGAAAATAAACACACAACTAAACTATCTTTGGTCGCCTCATCTATCAACAAACATTTAGTACTGGAAATCATTTGTAATACCGCCCGAAAAATCAAACATTGGAAGATCAACCAGACATGCGCAGCAATTGTCGTCGGGCAGTAGATCTGTTGAAAAATCTGAAGAGCGAGACGATCGACTTGAATACTTGCGAATGTGAGCACCTACTTCAAAAACTGCTGCAATACTCGAAAAGCGAGACACATGGCGTGAAGCTGAATGCTCACGACAGAGACAATCATGAATGAGAAGAATCGATCTCAACAAAAAAGCGTTTAATTACAATAAAGGCTGTGATTACAGAATGCATCGTGATGTTGTCATTGGTCCAATGACTAATTTGTGCTTTTATTGTAGCGCGTTGAAGTTTCAAAAAGAAACGCCTGGCATGTGTTGTTCCAATGGCAAATTCCATTTTCCCCCACTGACTGAGCCACCGAAAACACTTTTAACTTATGTGGCTGAAGCTAATCGAGAGTCCAAATACTTTCTAGAGCATACTCGGAAACAAATCATGCTTTCACATGATTTAGAACGACGAATATTGTAAGGTATGGTAGTTTCATGCCCACATACAAAGTCAGATTAGTCCTCTCCTTCCAGTACCCGAAGAAGATCCACAATTTCCGCAAATTTATTTTATGGACAATGTAGAGGAAGAGATTGAATGACGATGCACATTTTAGTGTAGCAACAGATCGGAAAATTATTGTTGAATTACGAGCATTACTCCACAAGCACCATTGCTTGGGGGGGGGGGAAATTCGTTGTTCGTCAAATATTTACAATTACAGAAGTCAAATACAAGTATAATAATAATCCCCTAGGGTTTATATTATTTAATATTTATGTATCCGAAGATGCCTAGTCGGCGCCATCAGAACACTAGCCGGGCGGTAGGTTCTGCAATTGAGAGTGGTGGCTGATCCCGCCTGGTGTGCGAGATTGTGTGATTGTTCGTTTAACCATTTACCGGCAAGGTACCAGGATGGTTACAGATTTATCACACGTATTTCTATTATCTATCACGTATTATCTCCCATTCCGAAACTCCTTAAATAAAGAAAACGCTTAAGGTCGGAAATAGGTTGTCGAATACAGCCAGTATTTACCTTATTCCGAGGTACTATGATTGGTGCTGTTCGTGTCTTTCCATACGTTTTGTAAATTGGTGTATAATTTTGAATTTTTGTATTTTTTTGGTATTTTCTTATTTTTGGTTTATTGACGTTCAAAAAGTGAAGGCTTAATCATGGTCGTCAATCCCCGCGGTCTCCTGTTCAGTTTATGCTACTTTCGTGTGTTATATGAGGTCATTCGTCTAATATCGCCGCTAGATGGCGCTACTTGTATTTCTTGGTTTATTCCAATGTTTGATTAAATTCTCATTGTGTTCTTTATTTAATGTTTTTGCTATACTGTTCATTGTAAACCATTTTATATTTCTATCTAACGCCCTAACCTAACTATCGACTTTCCAAGATACAAAGTTAAGTAGAACTTGACTATTCAAGTAATACATATATATATATATAACACAAGTTATACACTGTATTAATTGACATTCAGTGTCGTAGCCAAGGAGAGTGGGGACAAGTTTCCCTCTTCCCTCAAAACTATTTATTAATGTATTTTATTGATTAGTCTATAAAATAATAATCCATTGCTAGTGCATGATATCATGAACAATCCAGTATCACCCCACCCCTTCCCTTCCCCCCCCCCAAAAAAAAAAGAGAAAAAAATTCTGGCTATAGCACTGGTTGACAATATATACCCATATGCATATATGTATCATTATATTGGGTAGTGAATACCAAAAATGTTGAGTACCTATTGCTCAATTATACATTTCTTCAATTCTAATTAATAATTACTAATTACCATAACATAAAAAATATTAACTAGATACCTATATATATATATATATATATATATATCCCTAATAGCACAAGGCATCTCCCGGGACCGTCCCAACGGGAGTTGTCGACCGAAATGGGAACTACCACTTTGGTTCCCATTTCGGGCCAACTAGACCCAAACTAGTCAATTGAAATAAAAAATTGGACTCAAATTTCCGAACATTGGTCATACTTAACAATTTTTTGTACTCACGCTTAGCCGATCGAATTACGCTCCAATGATACAAACGTAATTGTAAAAATGTGGTTACATAAATGCTCGAGTATACGATCACAGACACGACAAAGAAAGAGACATTTTTTGAATCATTAGAGCGCATTCAATAACCGATAGAAAGGGCTTGGATTGGTGGCAAAATATGTTGTACATTAAGGTAAATAACATACTAAAAATTCACTTATTTGGGTAGTCCAAAACCAAATTTTGGATTGCATATAACTCAAGCGGAAGTGGGACCTAGCACCTTGCGGGGTTTTAACTATACCCTTTTTTGCTTAAAGCCTCTATCAAAAGGTGCCCATTGGTGAGGCTGGCGAGAGGGATATACTATAGACACCTCTGGAAAATACACGAAAAAGTAACTAGGTTTAGTTATTAGTATGTTATATACTGGAATGCGAACCCGGACAACTCGCCGTGGCCGTTTTGGAGTGGCTGATTCGCCATGAGACCTTTTTGCTGTGGCCGTTTCGACGTCGCATATATGTTTTTAAATAATACCTGTACAATACTAATATTTTTATATTTTGCATAATAACTATACTTTTTAAATTTTAATATTTTCATTATACAATTTATTGTTTTATATTTCAAAAATCGTGGGCATATAAAATACATTATATCTGTGTAATAATGTAATATACGATGTAGTAACGCATGCATTTGTACCATATACCTATCTAACGTAACAAAATATATCTTTAAAATTATAAAGATAATTTATCTTGATAATATCAAATAATTGAAATATCTATTATATAGATAATTTTATAAAATAATTTATATTTTTATTATTCTCATTTTTGATTTTTTTTTTTTTTTTTTATAATTTTTATATTTACGCGGAAATGCACAAAACAGGTGTAACCTTAAAATACTTTATATTTTTATTATTCACATCTTGTAAATATGAGTATATTGTATAGGTATTATTTAAAAACGTATATACGACGGCGAAAACGTCTCACGGCGAAACGGTTTCACGGCGAACCGGCCACGGCGAGTTTTCTTAGACTGACTGGAGTGTGTAATACATTTTAACATCAATCTGAATCCGATCAAACTGTTATTGAATTCAAAAATTTCAAAAAAATCTTTTTCTTCACCGTGCCTATTATGTATAGCCTCAAATCCATAAAAACTTTCATTTTCGTGCTTTTAGCAACCTCTTCCATTTTCCTTAAAACCCATATCAGTAGAAAATGTACATAGGTACCTATTAATTAATTTATTAATATTTAAATATTATTAATTTGGATATAAAATAGGATGAACCTACTAGTTTTTTCACTAGAAAAACTAGTTGGTTTTGTTATTAAGTTTTTAGCTGTATTATGTCATTCATTGATTATGTATTACAATTTTCAACCGTTATTTCCCCACCCTTAGGGGTGGAATTTTGAAAAATCCTTTCTTATCTTACCTCTACACTATTAAGTTATATAGTATCAAAATTTGAAATCTTAGGTCCAGCGATTTGTTTTGAGCATTGATGAGTGAGTGAGTGTACGTATCAAAATTCTTTATTTATATAATATATATATTATATATATATATATATACACTTCTATATAGTGCTTTCTATTGGTTTCGTTATCTGGTATTTATTTTGTAAATGATAGATTATCGATGGTGATGTCCAAAGCCGTAATAAGGGCTTGGCGAAACTAGTCCAGGCCAAGGGCACAACAGAAAAGGGGGCGCAAAAATCGAAATTCAGTAATATCTATCCTTAAATTTTCAAGATTAGGAGGTGAAAATTCGACTGGCAAAATCTTGTAAAAGTAAGTTGATGACTTTCTTTTTTTGCTTATTAACTAGATTTTAAGGAATGGGGGCGCAACTCTAAAAAATTGATGACTCTTTTTCGTTATTACCAATTTAGGGGCGAAAATTTGGTTCATTGCCAAGGGCGTTATCGAATCTTGCTACGGCTTTGGTGATGTCCGATGTTGTTATAATGATTGTCTCAGAAAATTTTTAAAAAATGTTACTGATTTTTAATCAACGAGTTTTCCAATATGTCATATTATAAACATTATTAAAAGAAAGAAGTTCGTCCCGAATGCGATACTCTCTATATTTTTATTATTAGTATCCCTTAAACTTCTTCGGTATTTAAGTTACATCGTCTGTGACATCTTGCAAGCATCTTTAGTTATCGTTTCAAAAATTTTATAGAAATTAATGGAGTCCACCGTTAGTTTTTAATCAGTAACTAATACAATTTGTTATATTATATTGTACACATACTCAAGGACGTAGCCAGGGAGAGGGCTAAGGGAGCTATAGCCCCCTCCCCCACATGAGCCAATGTCGTGTTTTTTTTTTAGCTATTTATGCGCTAATTTGATTGCAGTGATAGTTGTAGTTTTGTTATATTCTGTAGTTGTAATTTTGTAAATAACAATTATTAAAAAATGGATGATAGAAGAAAAAAATGTATGAACACAATCATTGTAATGCAATAAAAAAGAAAAGTTCAAAGAATATGACGTTGTTCAAATGTTTGATCAAAAAACTCCTAGAAGACTGCAGTTATAGCAGTTTGAGGATCCTAATAATAAAAATAAAATATATATTATAAAAATAATAATACTTTATAATATATATATAATAAAAAATGAATATATATTATAATAAATATATAAAAAGAAAATATACCTAGAATATTCATAAAATATTTTTAAAGACAAAAAGAGTTTCGTCTATAAGTCATCATTGGGTTAACCTATACATCATTATCTACCAAGAGGACGTTACACATACGATTTTTAAGGAGTTCTGTATAGGAAATCTGTATGACATTATAAGAAGAATAAAAATCTTATAATTTAAAAATATTTAAGTACATTTTAAAATAAATCTGTGTTAGTACCACTTTTTATTGTTTGTGTAATCACGATATTTTTTAACAAAACTGTTAAAATATTATGTATGTCAATGTTATAATATTGTGTCAAAATTTAGTTTCTTAATTATAATTACAACTCAAGAACAATTTTTTCTAGCAAAAAAGTTTTTTATGATAATATAATGAATAGCATCAGGTTATAGCCTGATGATAACTTATAGGCGAAACTAGTGGATACCTTTATAAACATTTAATGAATACTTAAGGCATATATTTTTTTTTTAATATTTTTTATAATATATATTCATTTTGTATTATATAATATATAAAATATTGTTATTTTTATAATATAGGTAGGTACTTGTATATATATAATATAATTTCTCCCAAATAGTTGGGAGAGAAGGCGAAGGAGAAGAAGAAGATATATATATAATTTTCTTTTAAAATTATTTCCTAATTATTATTATATTTTGTATTGTATAACATTAAACCAATATACTTTTTAATACTTTTAAGATTTTAGTACATTTTTTATTATCTACATAAGTAATATGTGATCTTATCCTCCCCCATATGAAATTCCTGGCTACGCCACTGTACATATTGATGTTTATCAAATATATGTCGGTTCAACGTGTACACTGAGGTATAATAATATAATATGAGCAGTAATCATACGTTCGATGAAATTGTATAGAACGTGAATTTTTTAAATCCGTAAAACTTACTCAATTTTAATCAGTGAGAAGAAGAGAATGCCTAGACCATAAAATATATTATTTATTGCCCCCTTACTTGTATACAGTATAAATGTTAAATAGACTCGTAAAGTATTAGACAACAATTATTGAGTAGTTTATTAAGTTGGAGGGTATTAGGATTATGGAGGTAAGTACTATTGAGATTTTCCTTAAAATGTTTACCTATAAACTATATAATACCTATACTTAAGATAGGAATCAGTTTCATCAATTAAAACTCGCCTCCAATACATTCTAATTGGATAATTTTTTTTTATAAAATGGATTATTTAATCATTATGACAAAAAGTTCCAAGTCAATGCATATATATTTTCGTATATACCTACATCGATGAAACAACATGATAATGTTAGAACTAACAGAACTTTTATGAACGTTATTACTTTCAAAACTTTTTGTTATCATAATTCTTAACCATCTTAACATATTTCTAATTAATTATAACAGACAGTTTTTGGATGTACTGAATATCCGTATCGTTATCAATAAAAAAATAAAAAAGTTTCGCCAAAATTGTAAAAGTAGAACTGGTCGATAAATTATATTACATTATAATATAGTTCATGGAAATTTAAGAAAGAAGAATCAGTAAAAGATCAATTTATATTAAAATTAATGAAGTCATAGAAATAACGAACAACTGCTAAAAAAATTAAAAACTCAAAATACCTTGTTTTAAAATTCAACCTTAAATACCTAAAAAAAATGTCTACTTACTAATTTTGTTTCATTTTATACACATAAAATAAAATTATTTTATAATACTATATGTCCACGATTTAGGAACATTTCTGTTAACGATTAAACCTATTTATGTTTGATTTTATAGATTTTAGGATTTTTAAAGAAGTTGAAAATCTTAAACATTAATTTTAGACGGAACACGGAAATATATGGGAGGGAGGGTGGTAAAGTGAAGTGAAAATATTGGTCGGTAAAAATAGTGTTGCATGCATATATAAGAAAATATAAGAGAATTTATGCGAAAAGACTACAAACGATTCAGAATTTATTTTTTAAGGATGAAATTTTATTTATACAACTAGGAAAAAATCTCTTTAAAAAAACCTTGCAAATAACATCTGAATCACTTCAAGTAAAGCGCCCTTTGAGTATAGGTACGAGCATCCATACGATATATTGTTAGCACACTAATATACTATTCAATTTTCTTTTGTTATGTCTATGCAAACAAAATACAAAATCCTTTAAAAATGATTTAACCAACCAGTACAAAAAGAGCGGTAGTCTTTGTAGGGTGACGAAACAAACATTTCGATTTACTCAAAATTCTCCGATTACAAATTTGACGCAATGCGTCCTAGTTCCTAAAAAAAACTGAAATGTATATTGTATATTTTTAAAAATTTTTAAAATATTGTCTAAAATATTTCAAACCCATCTCGTGGTTTAATACATTTTTGATGTTTTATTTCCTCTAGAAACATTGTTTATACTCTCGTCTTTGAATAAACCAATTGTACCTATATTTTAGTATATACAAACATAATATATACAATATACTTATTCATATATTATAATATATATTGGTCAAAATAAAAAAGTATTCAATAGTGATGACAAACATATGTTATTATTTTCTATAAAAATATTTTGTAGATTCTTAATATTACTCGTCTTTAATAAAATCCTTTTTAGTTAAACATGTTAAATTTATCTTAAAGAAATATCCCGAGATTTCTTATAGTTGTCGATCAAATTAATATCAGCTTATTTCACTTTCATAAACTATTTTTGAAATACAAATTTATAATAGTGTCTTATGTTGAAGTTCCCTGATTACTATTTAAATATGAATGATATAAATCGTTAAACACATTTTATATTGTTTAAAACATAAAATTACTAATTATTTATTCAATTAACTACAAATAGTTTTGACAACAAAATATCCTCCCTCTATATCAATGTACACGACAATAATGGTTAAGTTTTCAATTTAACAACATTTAAATTAGTAATTAGTTATTGTTTTAATTTAATTTCGGAGAAGTGATTTTTTGTATTTAATTTAAACATTTGTAAATACCAGTAAAGTCAAAATGATTACAATTAGTAGGTAACTGACTGTCAGCGACAAGTGAGAGTGAATAGTGATCTCGTGTCACTTTAAAACCGTATAAACAATAATTACACATGCTTAATAGTTGAAATAATTTTCAAGAGTACTCTCAAATTAGATACAAAATAAACCAAAAGTTTAATAAAAGTTTTATCTCGTCATGAAATGAAACAATACAAAAGGAACTTCTGTTTTAATGTTTAAAACACTATTCATTTACTCGTATACGTCTGTCATTTTAGTTTTATTATTAATAAAAAAAAATGTTATCCTCTTTTTGTGGTATCAAAACTTGTGTACATATTTTGTTTTCAATTAATTAAACTGTTGTGTGTGCAAATATGAATGAAAACATATAAGAAACATTTAAGTGATTTTGTGATAAAAATAAATGAATATTTAAAAAATAATATTGAAAATACACGCACGAATTAAATTCGAAAAATTTTGTGATGACCTTTTAGTAATATCATTGTTATGCATATTATCGCACACGTATCCCAAATCTATTTATAATTAAACTAATATTTTATATTAATTTGTATTATTTTGTTTAATATACCTACTTTAAAATCGTCCGAGTATAATAAATACTTTTGTATTATAGGTAGTTTTAGCAAACCTATTAGTTTGCCTTTTTAACGGATAAGTGTATTCATTGATATCTTCATTCTTCTTATCGAATTTTTTTCCCCTTACGCCGTTTTATTTCTTTACATTTTCAACACAAACATGTATATTTAATTTCTGGGTGTAGATATTGCCTATTTTCTCAGTAAATCTTGCACAAGACATTTTAAGTACCTATATAGAACAAATTGACTTGAACTTTAAACATTTTTCAAAACGTACACCCATATAAAACCTAATAACATTACGGTTTAATTGTTTTTGGTTGGATTTTGATTGAATTATTACTTTTGAAAAACTCGATTTATTAATTATTTGACTCTAAATAGTGTTTAAATTTTCCCAAAATCGTTTATATAGTAGAAAAAAATGATTATCATTTCAATCATTCCTCGATGAATTGTGTATTTAGGTTTTCGTTGTGCTTTTATTTTGTTATTGGGTATTCGATAGGCGCCATAATCCTTCAATAGTCTGAGCATTCAAGCACTAGCACGTTGTGTATTGAACCGTTATTCATTTTTCAAAACTCCGTGAATTCAATTTATAGATAAAATATATAATGTAAAGGATGTATTGCACTATAGAAAAATAAACGCAAGTAGATAGCATACTGAACGTAAAAGTTATACAGGTAGATAATATTCTGTTAGTATATAGCATATTATATAATATATGTACTGGCCAGCTATGCTGTGGTCTGTAAATGTTTGTTATATACTGTTTCAGTATATTATACCAAACTATAAGCCTAAACTTGACATACTATTTAAAAAATATGCATGTCTATTCGTGTCAATCGCAATAAATTTTAAGTCGTTTGACGTTTGAACAAAATTAGATTCTTGTACATAGGATCATTTTTACACGAATAAAAATTAATAATACTTTTTTGTAAAAATGTACAAAAAATATTAGCTTAAATTACATTACTAGAAAACCTATTCCAAAAATGTATTGCCATAAAATTAAAACTAAAAAAAAATATTTATCTTTAGGTATATAAATATACCTGTTTGGTACACGATAACCAAGTGATTATCAAACAACTGATAACAGACCGATATTGTTACGTCTCCGCGCGAGAACGAAAATTACGTGTCGTCAGTCGCTCTCGAATCACTGTGGTGTACCGGCA
>JAIPRL010012958.1:0-11285 GCA_025469235.1 Pemphigus obesinymphae
GCGAGTAAAAGTGAAAACAGCGCATTTGGGGATATTCATAGAGAGGCCAAGAGACTCACCCCAAGCAGCCAATCGGAGAAGATCATCTTGCAAGAGGTGGCAGTCAGTGATTGAATTAATCTGCAGGATTAATAAACTTTTATTTTTATTTTTGTCCTGTTTTTTTTATATTTCAAAATATGGTCTCCGTGTTCTAGTATATCACATATATTTCAAAAATTGTTGGAAAGAATATAGAACTTTTAGATATGATAAGCATCTGTATATCTCTTATAATTATGTATCATACTATTGCGTTTGGGTTGTATAATAAAAAATAAATTTTTAAAGAAAATGTAATATACTAATATAATATAGTAATTTAATATTATGTACATTATAAAATTAAAGCAATTTTTCGGGCACTCTGTTTGTGTACGATGAAAACGATAAAAATGTAATCTCTCGTTGTGAGATTTTTTTTGCAACTTGCCCCGATGTTTAAATAATAAGAAAATAAATATAACATCGTTGGAGCACGTCATCGTGACAAGTCATTTTTCACGTGATATTCTATACATGACTATGAAACGGTTTGTTACCCTCGTCTTTTTCGTCGTAGTTGTTGTACTAATGGTGGTTCTCAGAAACCAGGATATAAATAAATACAGCGCTTATAAGTATGACAAAGTCAAAGGGTATAAAGGAGTTGCGAAAGATAGATAATAGGTTGTCTTATAATCAAAATCTACTACTTTTACTAAGTATATGAATGTATTTTTATATTGGAGTTATTCCTTTAAAAAAAAAAAAATTCTTGATTCATACATAATATATTATGAACTAGATTCACATTGAAATATAAATATTCAAATATAAATGTTTCAGTTTTTTGTTAATTTATTTGCAATTGAATTGGTAAGTCACGTCGTTTAAACGAATGTAATTCAAGAATCCTTCATGTCACATTTATATGCAATGAGTTCACCGAGTTTTATAATATTTTTTTATCATGTTAACTAAGAAAATAAATGTTTTAAAATAATGAAATTTCAATCATAAAATATAAGCGGTCCAACAACATCTATAAATATTTATGGTTATTTTTGTGTACGTGCGTAAAGGACTGCTCTTGGTAACTCAGCAAAGTAGAATACACACTCAGAGCCGAGATGTGTGTAGGAATAAAGTTCGAAAAATTGTTTTTCCTTCCGGTATAATATATTCTATACTATATATCGCTGTTAATATCGAAAAATATTCAATGCACAAATTACGAAATTTCCAAAGGGATAAAAGTGATTTTTAAAACAAACAAATGGCCAACGTACAATGGGAGTGAAATTGCATACTTAAATATTGACAAAAAACACGCCTTATTTACAAAAAACATTAACTTAAGCATACAATTGTATAACACAAGTGAACGGAATAACGTTTATGGATTGACACTTTTTTACCGCATAAGAGATTTTATAAGATGAGTTTTTTTATTTTGCGTCACTTTTACATTAGAAGTTCATTTTAATATCGCGTATGATGTTTTAAAAGAACTTATATAAGATATTATCCAAACGAGATCACTTAGAATAATTTATTGCTTATAACGTCATCTGTGTACATATATATTTCTCATATAAAACACTTTATTATACGCATGCTCAGTAAAACATGAATATAGTATACTAGGTATATTCAATTACAGATTTTTGTTCATAATATGTAATGTAAACTATGGAACTTCCCACGTTATTTTTCTGAAATTTAAAAATATAATACTAAAAAATGTCAGGAAGTTCTCGTACGTTGGGTAGAATAATGCTGACGGATATATTGAATTTTATAGAAATGATAAATCATTTCTTTTTAAAAAAAACAATTCTGATCGAATCTTTTGTGGATATACTTGATAATTATTGTAGATTATACTAAAAGTATATAATAAATTATAATGAACAAAAAAAATTGGATAAAGTGAAAAAACTTTTTTGGAAATAAAGGGCTTTAAACCAAAAACCCCGAGCATGAAAACATTGTTAGCTACAATTAGACTACGTAGGAATTTTGAAAATTTTAGAAAAAAAAACTTACTAAAGAAAAATAGCGTAATCGCTTAACTTCCATTTTCATAAAATTGAAAAACCAAGTCCGATAGCCGAATTCTCACTTCACCATTATTTTTTTTGATCAAAATATATATATTAAAAAAAAAACAAAAAATAATTGAATTCTCTTGTAAATAGAAAAGTTATTTATATCTACCTATTATGAATTAAATGACTCAAAATTGAATATTGCTATAAATAACATAAAAATAAATAAAATTTTTTTTTTATATTTTCGGAGTCGTGTATGCAAATTTTTTGAAAAATGACCTCTTTAAAGTACCAACTAGATGCAATTTGCTACCAGAAAATAGTGCTACACGTAATGATTGAAATACTTCTTCTTATATATGTAATGGGTACAGACATAAAAAAACGCATTATCGTAAAACCAATACGTTCCTCGCTTCACTCAAAATCTAAAATACTTGAAATATTTCCTTAAAAACGCAAATAAGCCCATTGACTAATACGCCAGCATTTATATGTATTATAGACCTTGAAATATTTTACATCATTCAACATATGATATTTAATGTTATATTTAAAATTTATGAGAACCGGAAACGGAACTGTAATTTATAGGGAACTAGAATCACATATTTTATTTAAAAAATAACCTGTATCCAATCAGAACAGTTAAATTTTTTCACTAAAATCGGAACCGAAACCAATAAAAATACAATAAAATCAAAAGGTTCCGGCTCTTACTGCCTATGCATGTGCACTATAAACGTACAAGACATTGGAGCCAGTTTTAAATTTATAAACAAAATATGAATAACTCGTTAATTTTTTGTTCGATTAAAAATTTTTATAACGTTTAATTCATATTTTCTGTGAACTTTATTAACTTTAATTTAGTCAACTATTTTGTTTCACAAAGTCCATTAATAATCATACCTGAAAAATTATTATTGATTATTTAAAACACAAGAATGTGTTTTTTTGAGCTAGTTTTGAAGAGTTGTTGAATTTTTATAATACAATAATTAAAATACTTTTTATGTTCTCGTCATCAGAAATAATTATACCGGTCCTACCTACTCTATCTCCCTAATTTTTCATATCCATCGTTTTTCAATCTTTACCTATTCCATATATCCTTCGCTTATTATATCTTTGGACTTCATTTAGGTATGTTCATTGTCAGTTGCAACTCCAATTCAGTTTGACGCAAAGCTCTTAGATTCCATTTCCCATAAAGCATACCTGAACCATCGGAGTTTTAATAAAATTATGAAAACACTAGGCAGAAATAATTACCAAAATAATTATTTTTTAGCTAAATATGGTAAAACAATGTTTTAACTTTAAATAAAATAAGACCGAAATCCACAAAAAAAAATTGTAATTTTATTGTAAGCAAATACGTATTCCGAAAACAATGTTTTCATCTTCAGTGTTAAACAAATACTAAAGTTATCAGTAGTTTCGAAATAAGTATTTGCTTACAAAAAAAGGTCAATTTTTTTTTTTGTGGATTTGGGTCTTATTTTATTTAAATAAATTATCCACAAGTACTTAAATATAAATATTAAAATGTTTTAACAATGATCGATATTTAAAACTCAAGTTCATTTACTAATGAACTTGAATAAAATTCTTTGATTATCTGAAAAATGAATACGTTTGTGAAATGAGTTCCAAAACTGATTTCTTTCAAACTTGTACGTGAATAATTTTATTTTTCCGGTTTGATATTTACCAAGTTAAATTGAACATATTTCAGCGTTTTTATACGACACATTAAATATTTTCCAAATTACAGTTCAAAAAATTTCACACTCCTTAAAAATGGTATAATCAGATTTTTGTGGTTCTATTCTCATGTATGTATCAAAGCAATTTTTTTTTCATCTTCTGAGAATTCCGAAGAGATTTCAAACAGAATCCCAGTTGTACAACGACATATTGCCGACAAACTGGAGGAAATAACAACGTTTAAGTGTACCGAGAGAGGAAGAGAGAATCGAAACGAAAATTCATCGAAGGTAATTTGTATTTTTGTGACGTGTTGATTTATGATCCGGAGTTGCTCTCCTCAGCGGATTAAAAGCGCCTACATATGTCGAAGAAAACAATCCGCCACACGCTATATTTATTAACTTGAGGGACTTTATGCTGCTCTGTAGCTGCTGCCCGATCGTTACGCACTTCCCATAAATCCTCCATTGTTTATGGTTTTATATATCGCTCAATGTTTGCCTCATTAGTTTTATTTTTCTGCATAATACAAAAGCCTGTTTCCGTTTAAAATAAAAGCAATACTCTCGTAAATAAAAATTCAGAATAGAGAAAACCGGACAGAATGAAGGAGAGACGTCGGTATTGCTTACGTAAGGTTTGTATTTTCAATGCCCTTTCAGTCAGAATTTAAGAGATAACCTTTTAAAAATAAAATGAGAATTCCCAATTTCATTTTAATTTTTGCAAAAATAATTTTAGTAATTTCAAAACATAGTTAAAACATAATTATTTCTGTGGCGGCGATTAAAATTATTGTAAATCGCATTATATTCAGTATACACAGTGCGCAAAAACCTACGAATGAACCCGTATTATCCACCGAGTTATTTGCAGTTTACAACAAAGTTTAGATCGCCATCAGGCAAAACGTTACGACTTAAAAAATATTTTTTAAATATATATATTTATAAATATTAACGAGATAATTGCGAAAAAGGAGAGGTTCTCGTTTGAATATTCACCCCCAAACCACTCTTTAAAATTAGGCAGTTAATAATTTACAGGGTATTCAAAAAGTAAGGAACATTGCATTTATATCAGCTCCTATAGTTATTATTTTTCAATTCTAATTTTTGGATATTGTTAGACATTATAATAAGCATATTTGAGTATACTTTTTTAAATATTTTCCTATTTATTTTATGTGGTAGAGATATAAACTTTTGATTTTCAAATAGCAAATCATAATTATTTTTTAACATTATTGTAGTAGTATAAAATATAATAACAATAACGTTTAAAAATTATTTTTATTTCAAATATTTTCAAAATATCCTTATTTTATCAAAATAATATGGTTAAATACAAATTAAAAATTGAAGCTGTAATTAAATATTTTAAACCTAATTAATAATTGATCTACATAATTATGTACCTATATTTTTTATTTTCTAAAAAAAAAAAATAATAAAATAAATGAATAATATCCCTATATTGATTTTTTTAAATATGCATTGGTTTTTGGCACAAGATAGTCACTTAATGGAAACGCTAATAATGTACTTATAATAACCGATTAATAACACCTATTCCAATGGTACACACCTGTCACTAATAGCAATTGAAACGATAATAAATAACGATAACCGTTAAGTACATATCTACTGCTATAATACTATAATACTATAATATCACAGAAACCAATCAGCTGTTATTGTTATCAGTTGTTATCAATTATTATTTTACCACATTATCACAGAGGTGAATCTTAACGATCATTAGTTTAGCCATTTAAATATTAGAAAACTTTTAATAATATAGTAAAATAAAACATATTTTATTCTGTGGTTTAACAGTTATAATAACTAGTTACTAGTACAAATATAGCGTAAAATGGATAATATTTATTATACATTTGTGTTGTTTGTTTTATAAATTTCGAGTAAGAAATCATTATTTTTATAAGAATAGTAATTATGATAATGAACTGTTGACAAACATCTTTAGATTAACAAGGGTCGATATTTTAGTTTTAGACTATATATCATATAGTACACATATTTTAGTGAATGTAATTATTTTCACAGCAACAATGATGTACCTGTTTAAATTTCCACTTTAACCATTTAGAAGGATAAATAATGTTAATTTATAAAAATACAAATATCGAAACTTAAAAATAAATCAAATAGTTGGTGCACGAATAAAATACAATTTTCTGTTCTAAATATGTGCATTTATTTGTATTTACAACTTTAAATGTATATTTGATATTTGAATCATCTTATTGGTATGCATTTTAATTATTGATTATTGCACAATAATTTAACTAAAAGATATGTTAAAAGGTCATTGATAATTCTATACTTAATAAATAAATATTAGCTTTGAAAGAAAAAAATATTAGTCATTTGTTTAAACGTATTTAATTTAAAAGTATTGCCTAAACAAAAAATGCAAAATAACGCAATTAAATTAATTTGTAGTTACTTATCATTATGTATTGTTGCTGTTAATGTGATTTATTTTTCCACATATTATAATATAAGTACCTAAATATTAAAATGGCCATATAAATTGTTTATAAAAAAATAAGATTAATTTCGTAATATTCAGAACTAGAAAAAAAAACACAATTAAATTATTTTTATTATAAATTAATTATTAAACATTTAAATATGATGATAATGTATAATGTATACAAAAATTGCTAATTAAAATTACATTAATGATATTGCACTTTAATGCACATTTACACATCTAGTATAGTATAGTATAGTATAGAATATTTTCTGTTAACACAAATCGTCTCCTAAGTATATTTTTCTAATTTTAAGTCTAGGTTTTATAGAAAAGTGGCATGTTCAAAAATGAAATTTCATATATACCAATATAAATTTTATTTTTTAAATTTCTAGATGAATATCAAAAGTGAATAAATAAATAGTATAGTTGCCATTTAAAAATCAAAAGTCGATATCTTTATTTCATAAACTAACGGCGGAAGAATTTTGAAAAAAAACCTTCAATTATGTATATTATAATCTACATAAATATACAAAAAACAGAATTTAAATATGTTTAATAGAAATGGAGAAAACTGCAATGTTCCATACTTTTTGAACTGCAGCCTGTATGTCTGCCATTTATTTTTGTTTTCGATTTTAAACGAAAAATATACTCTGTAACGTTACAGTGGAATCACCCTACATATTTATGTACCTAATACAGTTTTTTTTTTTCATATAAGGCCTGTGCAAACCGCTACCTTTGCGGAGCCATTATAACCATGAAATGGCTTCAGAAACTCCGGCGAAGTCGATATAATATGGCGAGAGTTAAATAAATGTATAATTTTTAATACTCTTCTCAATCTCCATTGCCATGTTATGTGTAAGCTATCAAAGCTTAACCGACGATGTGATTGTTTTTTTCTAAGGTGTTATAGTAATTATTGTTATTACAATGATTTTGCACAACTATATAGTCGTTTAATCGATTGGACTCCCATATTTCGGATTAGACCGGCTATACTGACTAAAATATTATGCAGACTAAAGTAAACTAACTTAATATAAATTTATTTGTAAAACTTAAAACGAATAGCATTTGACGTACACTGGGTTTCAATTAAAAAAGCAACTAAAAAGTTATATAAGTAAAAGGTCGGTTTCAATCAGATCACGCTACTTCACGCACGTACGCAGGGAGGAAACTATCGATACCCTCTCTACCAATTACCGAAATGTAAAAATGACTCTTATTAGTTATTTCGTAAATGAATCCATGCAAATTACTTACATCGCATCATGATTACACTAAAAACCAAATAGTGCATTCAGATATGTATTCTCCGAGTAACGAATCCTGACTAGTATAAAAAAATCTTTGAAGATAGTTCAACTAATAGACACGAATGTTCGTATACAATTCAATAAAATACAAACGTTTAGGTTATTTTTTTATCTAAGATATATAAGTAGAATCTTATATAAATAACATAAATTATTGTAACACACGATTGATATTAAATTAACTAGAAAATTATTTAGCAATAGGTATGGTAATCTATGACGAAAAAATTAATGATTTTTTTTTTTTTTACAATTTTCCGGTCCATCTACCCTAAATCTAAATCATAGAGTAATACCTATAATATATTATATATTATATACGAATTTGGGTTTTCAAATCGAAACATTATTTGTAAGCCACCTCCTGAAGTCATACCATATTATAAAACGACCACAGCTGATAAACTCAATCTGCTAAATAGCAAAGAGTAAATACAGTAGTATTTTAATCTATTAGTATGATTAAACAGTCTGCCGACGAGTTATAATTGAATTCAAACTAACTGTACAGTGTAGATACACAATACTGTCCTTATCTTACCCTATGATCCACAATATACGTATAGTGTATAATACGATTTGATAACATCATAAAATCATCAATTTTATGTTATATATCTAATAAAATACTTGTGAAATTACATTTCGATACTATCGTGGATTCGTAACAAATATTTTAGAAACTCACTATTGTTATTCGACAATTTTAACTACATAATTAACCATTGTTCTTCAAATATAATTATATAAATAATCGCGGTGCTTGGTCATCGTATGAAAAAGCTCCGTTAGTGAAAAACACAATTCAAACTTGGAACGATATATATATTCGCTTTTTATAAGTTATATTATATAGGTTAGTTACATACAATGTTTATAGATTATATACGAGGTAAATGCATACGTATATGTGTTAATTTGTGGTTAAAATATATATTAAAGTATAGCAGGCACGATTGTGTAAAAATCATTGTTTACGATCTTTATTTTATAAATATTATGAATTCTTTATAACTGTGTTATGTGCGATTCTGACAAATTTAACTATATCATACGATTTATTTTATAAATAATTTTAATAATCTAACAAAAATGCCGAGATTAGAGGACAGAAACCAAAATGTTAGATGACTAGTAGTCTTAATTATTATAAAGGTTTTTCAAAAGCCTATTTAAATTGTAATTAACTGTTTTAATAAGTTAGAAGTATCTTAAAACCAGCAACTGGTTATAAGAAGTAGAAAGTGGTTATAAACCGAGAAACAATTACTCTAAAAATTAGAAAGTATTTTTTAACCAAGAAGAGGTTATCACTTATTTTTAAAATATTCAAAAAAACAGCTTATCAATAAATATATATTAAAAGAAAACACTTAATACCGGTTACCGGTTCTCAAAATTTATAGAATAACCGCTTCCCGCCGGTTACCGCTATTTTCGATAACGGTTTTAAGCTCTGACTTCAAGTATGTCTCAAAAAAAATTCGAACAAATATATTGAATTACGAATTTATAACTGATTTATGAAAACATGTTGAAATTAAAGGTTTGCAGTGAGCAGTTAAGCTCTACAAAAATTTATCTGAAATCAAAAAACCAAGAAAATTTCATTGGAATATTACAATATCTAGTGCATACTAGTTTGATTTAGAAAATGTTAAATTAGAAACAAAATAGTGGCTCATGAATAAAAGTTTTTCGAATTTTCCCTTTAAAATTAATTTTATTTGTTAACCCTTTCTCTGTTGAATTAATTTTTTCTAGTGTATACAGTGAATTAAATTTATATTTTTTAAAAGAAAAATGTGTATTGCAGTTTGATATACATGTAGGTCAAAGAATATATATATATATATATATATTTTTTTTTTTTTTGGTTATAAGAGTTATAATTAAAGCTAGCGATTGGTTCTCAAAATTATGTAAAATCATGTACAATAAAAGGGGAATTAAAATCTAAATTCTCATCTACGTAAGAAAACTTTATCAGGATTCATATATATTGAGTTATAAAATAATACAATTATGGTCTGGGAACCCTGGAAAATCAAATCAAAAATCGTATTTTACATAAAACTTCGTCGATATTTATTCGATCTTTTTTTTTTATTGCGTCAATAGATTTGTCTCAAAATTTACCATTGGATTACATTGTCATATCAATTAAACTGCAACAATGCGCATTCGCGTCATTTGCAGTGAAAGGGTTATTAAAAAAAAAAAACTGTACCTATTTTCTGAACATAAATACTTTGAGTAACCACTAGAAAATAAACACATAAAATCCAGATAGATCCATTAATTTTTGAGAAAAAATGCGTTTAGTTTAAATTTTAATGTAAAATCAATATTCACACAATAGCCCGTATCTCAATAAATATTTATCGGATAAACATTCAAGGAATATTCTTAAAAAATATCTTATTTCAGAAAATATAATAGTCGTATTTTTTTTTGAAAAATTCGTTTTTTATTTTATGATTTATTAAAATATTTGTACGGTTTTTAAAATTTATGAACATCAAACATAATATGGCTGTCTGTCGAACAAAATATTCCGAGTCTATAGTTCACGAAGAGCGCAGACGAATGGATACCAAAACGGCGTGTGAAGTGTTTGAAAACAGTAAAATCGTTTTCTCTTAACGCGTAAAAATATTTGCGGATTATAATATTATTATATTACACTTGAATATTTCGCAGAATATGCGTATAGGTGTTCTTATATTTATTCCTCAGCCGAAAATTATCACTCGGATCGCAGCATTTCAACGAAATTAACATTATATAATTGCCGTGATATCTGTTTGTCGACATTGAACTATCAAAATCCGAAACGGAAGTGTTTACTTTACACGAACGCTTTTGTTTATTTCGGGCAAACTGCGCGTTTTGACGACATGCTCATATATGTACTACGCATACACTGCCTACACCGTAAAGTGTACAGTGTACACATAATAGTCATTCTTTCGGGTTTTAAACGTGCGTTCGCCCGAGAGAAACGTACGAACATCGTACGTATAAATAATGTATTCTTTAAAAATGTGAAATTTATTTAAACGACGGGCGTCATAACAATAACGGTGAAAACCCGTGTGGACTAAATCTAAAACGAAATGTTGTTTACACGACACGAACTTTGTATAATACGACCAAGAAAATCCGTATGTAGATGGCAATAAAAATTAATTGTTCGTGATGATTTGTTTCCGTATCGCCGTGTGCCCCGCAGTTATTTTCCCAGTGAAATATACATTGCAGGCGACGAGTCTGTTCGTTTACACAAACCGTTTATATGGGCGCGCATCATTATCGTAAAAAACAAAAACGAAATTATAATATATAATATAATATATGTGATATCACGTCCTTTCGGTCGTTCCATGGCCAAATAACATGGTATGTCGGCAACTATGACTATTTTAGGTTGATAAGCGCATATAATGTTATCACTAAAAATATGACGTCAGCCGGTCTCCATATTCGAAATTATCATTTGGCGGGCTAATTTGGTGGTACACACACAACCAATTTGTTTGCCTTAGATATACAGTTTATTTATATCATCAAGCAAAGAATTATGCAGACATACAGCATAAAATTGTATTCTAATCTTGATAATAATATATAAATAGGAAAATCCAGATTGTTACAC
>JAIPRL010012959.1:0-11284 GCA_025469235.1 Pemphigus obesinymphae
TGTAATATTTTCGGAAATGATTATCGTTTATCGAATATATGGGTAAACAGATATTCTACTATTTCTTGAAAGTTCGGTGTTATCGAAAACAGTCAACTACACAGGTATCTACCTAATTATTTTTTGTAAACGGAGGGGGGAATTACCCCCATTACTCCCTGTATCCCCCCTTGTGTACGTATATATAAATTATTTATTCTTATTTATAACTTTGGTAAAAAAAAAAAAAAAATCAAGGCTGCAAGAATTTTGCAAGACCAAGACCAAGACCAAGACCTAGATTCATTCAACAGGACTAAGACCAAGACCAAGACTAAGATTGAGTCAACACGACCAAGACCAAGACTGCCATGGTCTTGGTCTTGGTCTTGCTTTGTGCATCACTAGTCCCAACTGTTTTTATTTCAAACATTAAATATTAAAATTGATGGAATCGCACTTTTAAATAATATGTTATATTCATGAGTTATATGAAATAATGACATTAAAATGTATATTTTGTCACTTAATCGTTTTTGCGAGTTCTTTATCCATAGTTTCTTATCCATCGGCCAGTACTATAGTACCTATATTCAGACGCATAGAATATATATAGATGGCCTCACTACAAGTGTAACCATCCCTAGATAGGAATAATCTACCCATTCTAATCTAAATGGTATTTTCCCATCATACAAATTACCCGTTGCCCTGATTACCTGATTTGAGGAGTCCAAATATACAAATATAGGATTTTATCTGAAATATTCGTCATCTTAATACAATATCAAAATGTAATTTGTCTTGTATACATTATTATAAAGTTCTATTTTATTGTTGCTCGAGGCTTGTTTTTATATAGAGACGCCAGTTCTGGATATATACCTACCCAGAAATCTGTAAGAAATTTCATTTTTCAACAGTGATTTGCCATTTTCTATGTAAACATAACTGTTAAAGACATACCAATTTTTTTTTTTTTTTTTTGAAGATCTTATCTCAGATTTTATTAAATTTTTTTCTACTTTTATTATTTTGTTTAAATAAAACTCCAGAAAATATTACTGTATGGAATTACACAGAAATAATGATTTACATAACTAATTAAAAACTATGTAATACACCAATATACAACAAAAAAAAAAAAAAAAAAAAAAAAAAGAAGACGACGAGAGTAAAAGATAAATTGGTTAATTTTAAAAATGAAAAAAAACTTTTGATCCAAAATATAATACAGTAAATTCATTTGGCGAAAAAACAAGGGAAAATTTTCTCAACTAGTATGAATTATTATTATTTATAACCTCTATAATAATACTATAAGGTATTTCATAATACAGCGAATATAAATTACAATACTAAGGTAAAATCAAATTAATTTTGGAATAGGAAAAAATAATAACTATATATATATATATATATATATATATAGCAATAGCAATAAAAGTAAATATGTACCTATATGTATATGTATGAACTGTAAATTCGCATGAAATATTGATACGCGTTATTACATTATAGTGGATGATATCAATATCCAAGAAAATATAAAATTATGTAAAAAGGTATTGTTATCTCCGATATAAATTTTTTTCGTGCCACACTACAAAAATACTCACAATTTTGGCAACTTGCTTAGCAAAATACATTGGTATATATCTATGTGAAACTTTCTGAAGTTCAGAGGAGAATGCGAACTATGGAGTATAGAGCCCCCCCTTCCAAATATCTATTTAATAGTAATGCACTCTACGGAAAAAATCCTGTTGTTGTCAACCGTGTTCCAGAGGTACGACAAATATTTAAAAAATATATATACCAAGAGGACACGTTGAAAATATCACTCGGTCGTTTTTTTGGAGTTAAAAGCACTTGAACTTTATTAAAACTTCAAACCAAGTTGGCACAATAAAGTTTAGATAATTTATAAGCAAATAAATAAATAAATAAATTATCAAAGAAAACGCTAAAAATAGAGCTAGTTCATTTCCTTTTTCTTAACAAAGGTACATTTTTAGTTCCTGGATAAATTATTTTTTTTTTAATTTTGTAGTGACAAAATATAAGTTATTTATAATGTAAATCAGACATCCTTTTTTAAACTTATATGCCGACCTTATTTTGTGTCACAAGCTAATTTTATTTCATTTTCTAAATTTGAAAGTAATATAAATTAATTTTGAGCCGACGTACCTATATTATTTACAATATTTTACAATTTTTTTAATATTTATTTATATTATGGTAAAAGTTTTCTTGGGAATCATACGTACCTGGTGGGTATTTTTCGTTTTAGGTACTAGTGTTTACAACCATTGTTTACCAATGAAATTTACAAAACCTGATATAGGTGTGAAAATAAAACCTAAAAATGAACCTAAAAATTATAATTAAAAACATTGTGGTAGTATATCGATAGTGGTCTGGGACGACACCTACGGATTACTAAAAAAATTTTAATAACAAGTTAAATTAACATATAAACAATATGATAATCGGTAAATGGTATATTATTAGGTAATTCTAATATAATTTTTGGGTGGTTCTATGTAATATTAAAATAACAATTTATTAATAATGTTAGGTATTTTTAGATGTAGGTGTATAAATATACTGATACAGAATAAATTTATGTTAATGCATTTACCTGAAAAATATTATCATTCAATGAATCATTTTTCTGTTGAATATAAATCGTAAATATTATCACATAAGTATAGGTGTAGTTGTAGGAATAGCTCAAAAGTAGCTTAATAGTAAATATTTCTCGAAAAGAATTCCGAGGAAATAGAAAAACATTTTTCTAAATTCTAAAAATGTATTAAATTATATTTAAGAAGACGCTAATATCAGTTTTAACGGAGGTTATGTAAAGACAATTTTAAGAAAAATTAAAACCCGAAATTTTTTAATTATTTTAATATATTTTGAAAATAATTTTAAAATAATAAATATTCCGGTGTTAGTACCACTTTATATATTGTATAATAGCGATATTGGTTAAAAAAAAAAAAAAAAACTATGTTATATTTATCTTGTTACTTTAAGTTTAGAATAATCGTATATTATTAATATTGGCGCAAAATAAAAGAAGAGAGCTTTTTCTAACTTTTGACAGTGGATATTTTTGCAAATAGTTTACATCTGTAATGGTTGATCCTTAAAAGGTCAAAATTTGACTATTTTCAATAGCTTGTGAAAAATACAATATTAACATCAAACAAAAATGACTTAACTAAAATTTAGTAAATGCTGTCAGCTTTTTATTAATATAAAAAAATATTTATCTGCGATTATTCTAATAATAATAATAATAATACTTGAAGTCCAAACTATATTTTTGTGGACTATTTTTCGAGGTGTGACGTCCTCTTGAGAAAATATAAACGAGAGAAGGAACGAAAATATTGTTCATGTTCCTCTTAAAAATAAACGAAATTCTAATATATTAATTTATATATAATAAAATAAATTTCGTTTAAACCAGCCCCTAAAACTATGTGTAGTGTAGAATATACAATTTGTGTATAGTACGAAATTAGTAAACATGTTGATCAAATTAACCAATTATACATTTCTACATATTATATTATAATAATATTGATGAGAAAAATAAAAAAATCATTCAAAGATAAAAATGGATTAAATGTGTATTAGGTACGAAAAGCAGAATATTTTACGGGCTGTCTGATACATACTGGAAAATTGAACGAGTTCATTTAAGCGCATTCCTTCCAAAAATTGGTTAGACTAATACAGTATATTATATTTCAGACTTTAATAGCAGTAGCACATATTATAATACACATACATCCTAATACAGCTAGTGGCGTATTTTCAATTTATTTCTGGGGAGGGGATCCAAAAAATATTGAAAACCAATGATTTATGTAACCATTATATATTTTACTATTTTTAGGGACAAAAGCTGTTGTTAGACTGCATTATTATTATAAATAATACTTATTCAAAATATTTCATTTGAATTTTGAACTTTTCAAAATGTTTAGCATTAAATGCACTTATTTTTTTATATTTTCAGAATATTTTTGTAAAATATTTTACATCACGTGGAAAATTGTGATCATTAGGCATAAATAAAAATGAGTGACAACATCACTTTTTTAACATTGGATATTTTTCTAGTCATAAATTATTTTATAATTTTTTAACAGTAGGTAATATAAAAAACCTGTTAGTACCTACCTAAATAGTGGTTTTTACTCTTAGATTATTTTGTATTTGTATTATGTATTATGAATATTTTTGTTTAATATTTAGATATAAGTTTACCTAACGAAAATTTAACAGTTTTAAACAGAAATACTACATAAAAACAGACTACAAGATAGGTCATGAAATTTGTAAAATATAATATTAAAACATTAATTTGGTATACTTTTTAATTTTAATTAATAATTTAGTTCATTATTCTTTAGTATGGTAATAAATGATAAAAATACCTAAAATCCACAGCCTAGTAATAATAATATAGTTTATCAAATTTTGATTACCAATAAAAAACTCCATGCACATTTGTAAAATGATTTTAAATGGTAAATAAATTAATTCGAAACTTGAATGTTTGTTTAAAATTTTTTTAATACTAAAATATATATATATATATATATATTTATTAACCATTATTAAATTATTTTTATTTTTTATTTTTGTAAAGCTCGAGTAAAATACATTCTCTATTGAACTTTCAGGTGTTCAAACCCAAAGTTTTCGGATTTATGAGGAATCATGAGTCATTAAGAAAAAATAGTATTAATTGGATAAAATATAAAAAAAGTCGAGTAAAGAGGTGTTAAATATATCTAAATTATGAATTGAATTACCCGCGAACATTTGCCGGGGTGTGTATATAACATGTATTTTTTTTTATTAATTGTCGAAGGATAAAATAATGATTTATTTGTCGAACCTGATCGGTTGAATCTAAAATTTAAACTAAAATTTAAAATATATATATTGGAACCCAGAAAAAATATGATAATTATAGCTAGTATATATATACTACGGCGAGCAACCCAAAACTTCGATTTGTATTTTATTTCCTCGGAATGTTTTTTTTTTTTTTTTTTTTTTTTTGTTTTCGCGACTTTTTTCCCGTGTAAGTACCTACCTATTTTTTATTTTGATTTTTATTTCCCCCCCGTCATACCTTATTCTTATTGCCTGCAGGTTTACGTAAGTATATTATATATCCACCTACCTTTTGTATATTTTGTATGCATATTATAATATGCAATAACGTATTATATATGCTGACGGATGAACGATGTGTTTTCACAGTAGGTGTGGTTTCCAAGCAACACTGCGTTGGGTCAATGACTGGAATTTTTCATATTGTGATATACCCTTGACGCGAGCCTGTATCCCGTCCGCACCGTGCGCGGGTTAACATAATATACAATAATGATAATACTACACATTTTGCGACGACGGTGTTCAACATAATATGTTCCGAGTGTGTCGCGCGTATAGGTATATTGTACGGTATATATATGTAAGTATAATATCGGATTCCGGTAGAATGTCCAACTTCCCACAGCCTACAAAAGAAGCCAAACGGATTAATAAAAATAATAATAACAGTAATAACAATCATAATAATAACAGTAATAACAATAATAATAATAACAGTAATAACAATAATAATAAAAATAATAATAATAATAATAATAATAATAATAATAATAATAATAATAATAATAATAATAATAATAATGTTCACCAAGAGAGGAGAAGGAACAAAAAGATAGACAAGGTACAGTGCGACGGCAGATTGTAAGTACGAGATTATTATATTTTATAAAACGTGCCCGCGATTTATTAACGCGCACACGAAGTAATAGGTACCTACCTAAATATATAGGTACTTACTACAATATATATATAAGTTAATTTCGCCTATGATTACGATGCCGCTACATTTTCACGATAATAAAACATATATCATGTATACTAAAAAAATATCGTGTTTTTATTTTTTATCATTTTTTTTTTTTTTTTTGTAAATTATTCATTATTGTTGTTATTTTTTTTATCACAGGAAAATCATAATAAACCGAGAGAACGAATTGCGAGCCAGATGGCCGGAAAGATGGGGATTTTATTCGAAAAAAAACGTGGAAGCGGTAAGTCTAATAATTTCGTGATATTATATATAGGTAGTATATATATACATATAGTTACATACATACGCATATACATCCCACACGGCAAAATAGGTAATATTTTCACAAAGTTTTTGAAAACATGAAAATATTTTCAGAAAATGTACATATGGTTGTGAGAATGTTTTCAAATATTGTAGAAATATTTTGAGACCAAGTTTTGGCAGACAATCAATCATTACCACAATATTTTCCAAAAAACTTTGTAAAAATATTAATGATCGATATTTTGAAAATATTTGCCATACATAATTTCTAAAATATTTATAATAAACATTTTGAAAATATTATAATCCCAATATAGCTGGTACATTATAGGATATAAATATTTCAATATCATCATTTTTAAAAGAAAAATCTATGTATTGTACCTCAACGTAAAATAAATAAAAATAACAATTGTAATTCAAAGTTAATGGTTTACTTTTCATATAAATTTTGAAAATTATGTATTTAACAAAAAATCAACATAATATAATATTATATAAAAAAAAGATAGGTATTTTCAATTTTGCTGTCGTTCTATGATTTAAAGTAATATAATTATTAAATATATATAAGTATATAAGTACTGCTGTTTGAATATTTAAAAAAAAAAAATTATATAAATACTATAAAATACTTTTTTTATTTATATTATAAAAAAATACATTATAATATTTTATATGTATTAGCACTCTACTAGGTATATAAAAGTAAAACTATAATTATACATAATTTGAGTTAAAGTTATTGGTATTATCAACTGATTTGTTTTTCTTTTCATCTAGTTTTTTTTATTCTGGGCAATGCCAGCTGACTCATCCAATTTTCGATCGCTCTTTCCGTATATTTTATTGGAATGTTTTTGTAATTATTTATTTTTTATTTATTTTTTTGTATAGTTTCTATATAAACAAAATATAATATATTATTATAAACATAATAAATATATAATTAGATAGATATGTTATTAATTTAACAATATTATTTTACAAACATAATTGTAGGATTGATACAGATTATAAGATAAATAGATTGATTAGAATGAAAGTAAATTTTTAACCCCGTAAGATAAAAAAACCAAAATATTGAATCTTGCTATATGACTAATTATTAATTTATTACTATCAATATATTGATATGTTAAAGATTATAGGTAATATATAGAAAATTACAAGTTTATAGTGCTGTTAATGATTGGTGTTATGGTGACTATAGCCGGGAAAAATACTAATTCAATTTCTTACTTTGTTTTACACATAATAACTATTGAAACCAAAAGACCAAGTAATGGAAATATAATATATTTTCAACTAACACAAAACAAATGTGAAATATGTACAAAGACTTAAAATGACTAAACAGGTAATAATTCTATCCTTATTTATACCTGACATTTTTTTTATACTATTATCGTATATAGGTATGTTTTTCGTTTTTAAAACAATAAATTATCATTACATATGTTTATTATAGAACTATGTCCACTTTTGATTTTCAAATTTGTTACATCAATTTTCATTTATTAAATAATTAACAATTATGGGTGGAATATAAAATTAAAATGTTATTAGTATTAGGTAAGGCTAGTATTGTATTAAAATAATTTTTAATTTTTAAAAATATATCATACATACATATTACATATTATATAGGTAGATAGTGTTATAATTATTATGGTGACCAGATATAAAAATCCAAAAAAACAGTACATTTTAAAATGTATTCTCCTTTATCATGAAAAAACCCCTCCTTGCGAGTGTTGGTCAGTGTTTAAGCTACGTTAAGTACCATGTTTCCCATAGCCATCCCCATCAATACAAGCATTTTTTAACTTATTACTCTATTATTTATATTTGTATCCAATAGAAAAAAACTGAATTTTATATTTTCATTATGAGGTCAAATTATTAGGGATATGTCCTTATTATTACGAAAACACTTTGAAACTGCAGAATACATCGAAAACAAATGTATTTTCAAAGGTGAAAATACTAAGTATATATCATATAATATTATGCACTATAATTGTATCGTGGTTCATACCAGTTACCAAACATTATCTTGTATTCAAATGTATTAGGTCGAACAATCATATATAAATATTGAAACCATGAAAATTAATACAATATTTATATAAACCAGTAACATATTTAAAAAAAAAAAAAAAAAAAAAAAAAAAAGAGTACAATTTCATGCACTTAACACTATTTTTATGGATAAATGCAACAAAAAATCATACTGTCCTATAAAAAAAAAAGTATGTCTGGTAACTATATATAACTATAAATTATGAGTATAATAGATAACTATTGCAAGTTGCAAGACCTATTTTTCAGGTGATGGGCTATTAAATTTACAACTGCAGAATAAATTGCGGGGTCGGGCAACTGGCTTAACCGAAAAATGTAATTAGGCTGAATTTATATAACATGATATTACTAACTTTGTACTTGTATACACCTACATATATATATTACATTTTCAGACTTTAATATTAAAATTGAAAATTCCATTAAATAAAAACCGAAAACTCGTAACACATTTTAAAATGTTCTAAATTCCATACATATTGAGGCATAGAGCATATTTTTTAAACATTATATTATTATATATATTGTACAAAATACTAAATAAAATGATATAAATAAGGTGGCATACTTCTTTTTGAAAATATATCCTGTGTCTATTTGAGCTCTTAAAAGGAACCCAAAAATGTACCTACCTACTCCTTTTTCAGGAAATGTACTTCTGAAGGGAAACTTCAACGGTAAAAGAAAAAAGCAAATAGGTACAGACAGATAGTATTTACCTTTATATAGTTTATCAACAATAGCGGGAAACTGGAAAAATTTCGATATTGATCGAAAACAGCATATTATAATTGACGAGTTTTCGGACCTAAAATATCACTTGACTGGTGACAAACTTTACGAATGGAATAGATATTAAAAACTGCCGCTCACGATCAATGGATTGAACAGTCTTTACTTTGCATCGAAGAAAATCAACCTCGAGTACATGATTATCTTCTGCGAATTCGTGCCGTACCTGTCGAAAGGCTATTTTCCATGATAAATAATTATTGATAAACTCTGACAAAACGTGATGAACGTAAATGTGGACACACTGAAAGATATTTTGCAAGTTTACATCAATCACAATGAATCTTGCACCGAAATTATTATTTCGTTTTTGATGGAAAAAGAAAATCATCACAGACATATTCACATTTCCCAGAAATATTAAAATAAACCATTTTAAAGTGAAGCTATGCCTATGTTTCTAATATTGAAATCATTACTCTGGAATTAGGTAGGTACCTATAGTACCTATTGCATTTTTTGTGCAATTCAAAATCGTATATTTGTACTCATTTTATACTAAAACGATCGGCACAAGGGAAGGGAAGGTTATTGGGTTGATAATTGTCCTTTTTTCTTGAAAACTAATATTGCCATCGTAGGATATTATATATAGCTAAAGTGTGTGTGTACGAGATTGTGAGCTCATTGAATGCGTTAACAAATAAATACCAAAGGATTGAAACCCGAGGAAGGATGACTACTGCAACGTATGTAGACTGTAAGTATAGGTATCTACCTGATATGATATTATAACCATAATTTTTTTTAATACGACTAATGCTACTTGTTGCTGTTATAATAGTATCATATTCGAAATTTGATAAGTCAGGGACATGTTTTTATTTATGTATAATATTAAATTATATTATTATTATACTATAGGTAGAGAGGTACCTCTCTATATATGTGCAACAGTAAAAGAAAAGTCTCATTCAAAACCCCATGACAGGAAACGGGTTTAAAATATTATAATATTTCACTCATCTCGGCCGGGCCGCTGTTATAAGTGAAAAACCGGTTCACGTTTCATTGACGATGATATGCGTGTGGATAATCCTTTATTTTCGACTCGAGATATAAATTACTCTTTCTAAACGAGAAATTCGAGGGGCGAACAATCTTAATAATTTCTCGGTAACAATTTTTTATTCCAAGTACAATTTGTTTATTTTTAACAATTTTGACGTTCTCTCGCATTATATTATGCCATGCACGTGAAACAAAATATACCTGACAAGAAGTCTAACGGCTTGTTATTATAATCAAGATTTCACCTCACCTCTGCAGCAGCAAAGTCTCGTGCAGACGTTAACGATATATACGAGTAGATGCGCGTAGGTATATTGAATGTCAGAATGTTCCACAGTGAAAAGTTATAAATTATTATTATAATATTATTATGTTTAATTGAAAAATTCGGATAATTTGCTGTGTTTTCAAATAATGGTTATTTTTAATATTAAAATTTGCGATTAACGATTCACTCATATTTGGTTATACCTGACTAAAAAATAAAAAATATATATGAAATTGTAAGTAGGTATAATGCTTGCATAATCGGATGATATTATCGGCTTGGTTATGCCATTAAACGTGATTTAGTGACCTGGAAATCTATTGGTTAAACCTCTAAAGTTCAATACAATATTGTACATAAATGTTTTATTTTTTTTATTATTATCATTAAATATTATTGTTAAAATTATACAATATAAATATACATATATTATAATGCGTTATGTTATGCTAATCGTCTACTGTCTAGACTAAATAATAAAATAGCGTATTATAATAGGTATACTATGTTTAGGTATAGATGATACTATCTGCTCGGAAATAAAACACGAAATAATATATAAAATACAAATATTTTCATATAATATAATATGATCCGTTAAACTATAGTTTAGAGTTTAAATTTTGGATTATTTATATTTGAATACCTATAGGTACCTACCTGTATTTCATAATGTTTTTTATTTTTCGTGCGTTTCACGTTTCAGTTGTTTTTCACGGAAATGCGAATAGTTAAATAAAATAACGATAATAGGTAAGTACCTATAAATAAATACGGAAATGAAAAAAATAGGTACCAATAAAGAACAATGTGATTTAGAAACAAATGAAAAAATAGGTTCTTGCCGTAGTGATGTTACGAACTGTTCGATTTTCGAACCAAACCGAACCGAACTAAACACAAAATAGTTCAGTTCGAATATCGAACCTAGGAAAAAAAATTTGAAACTAATTTGTCGAAAAACGATAAAAAGA
>JAIPRL010012960.1:0-11282 GCA_025469235.1 Pemphigus obesinymphae
GATAAACATTTATACTCTACCCAATCCTCCCTCTCTCTGTTTTTCTGCCATGTCTTAAACTGTATTTTTTCTTTGATATTATCTCCTGTACTTCTTCTGCCCACTACCATATTTGCTTATCCTGTGACATATTACCTCTACTCACGCCCACGACTTCCTTAGCAACTTTTTTAACACCCTCTGCTACCTTTTCCCACATTTCGTTTATATTCCCTTCCATGTTCCACATTCCTGTCCTTTCTTATAAATACTTTTTCATTTTCACCCGTTAGTTTCCACCACCTAATCCTCGGTTCCTTAACTATATTTTTCTTTTTGTACACCCTCGTTTTCTTACACCAAATATCCATAACCATTAACCTATGTTGTGCTGTCACACTTTCTCCCGGGATCACCTTACAGTCCTTACACTGTTTCAAACCCCCTCTCTTCCACATAAAATAATCAATTTGTGATTTGTTCCCTCCACTCTTATAAGTTGATATATATATCAATATATATATAATGCTCTTCCCTCTTCCTAAAATAAGTGTTCAAAATTGCTAATTCATACGCTGATGCAAAGTCAAGTATTTTTTCTACAGCCTCATTTCATTCTCCATACCCGTACCCTCCATGCACTCTATCATAATCTATTCTATCACAGCCTACATGTCATTTCATATCCCCACCAATTACAATATTCTCATTTCTTTGTACTCCTTGCATTACTTCATCTATCTCTTGCCAGAACTCCTCTTTCTGACTCTCCTCACATCCCACTTGTGGAGCATACGCATTTACTATATTTAATACCTTATCCTCTAATATTACTCTCACTAAAATAACCCTATCACTTTTTCTAATTACCTCCACCACTTTTCCTTTCATTTCTTCATCTAATATCACTCCTACACCATTCCTTGTACTAGTCCTTCCTGAATATATGATTTTATACCCCTCGCCAATTTCTCTTTGCTTTGTCCCCTTTTCACTTTGTTTCTTGCACACAACAAATATTCACATTCCTCCTCTTCAAAACTTCTGCTAACTCCCTACTCCTACCTGTCAATGTTCCTACATTCCACGTACCTACCCTCACTTTGAACCTATCCGGCGTACTCTAGCGCGAATCTAACCCAAAATACCTTGGTGCTTTCCCTACACCATCGACATCACGGCCGTTGGGTAGACCCGCACATATAACTGATGGAACGGCTACCGCAGCCGCTGTCAGGCTGGCACTGGTCACTTGGTCCCTTAGGCTATCCCTACACCCAAATACGCAATTTTGTTTTCCCCGCGAACATCCGAGATGGGAAAACTCGCCTATATCCTTTTAAGACTCTTCATACTTTTTTGACAAGTTTTATGCAGGCTGTCGACCTGACGCAACCTCAATTAGTCGACTTCTACGACAGGCATGAGGAAACTGTGGAGGTATTCTTGGCCCCCTCTACAGGGTAATAATACTTTCTATAATAAATAATAAATACATCGTAATATCTAATTCATTAAATTTATTAAAGGCTATGAAATGTTCCGAAGTATGTTGATGAAAAAAATAGATTAGAAATACCTTTGTTTTTATGAAAACACTTATATTTATCTTGCAATGCATATTGTTTTAAAACATTAACTAATATGTATGATGTATTGTAAGTTTTCACTTATCAGCTGTTTATGATTTTTAAGTAATCACAAATTTCAACTATTTTTATATTACAATAGGTATATTTAATGACAATATGCACTGTTTGTATAAATGTATATATATTTTTTATGAATGCTTATAAAAATTCAACACATTGAGTTCCAGCACCGAAAGAACCTACATACGTTATACAAACGTGGTGGCAGCAGATGTCTAATAGTGCTTCATCTCCAAAATTAATATTTATACATACATACTTACATATATCATTTTTTTTCTAATTGCAACCAAGAGGCTGCACCGCCGAGGCTTTACTTAGTCCCTTACCGCATCGTTTAGTAACCGAAACAAAATAATCTTAACACAAACTATTCTTAAATGCTAATTTTTAAATTATATATAGGTACATAATGTACACAATAAATACATAAACAATACTTAACAGATAACAACCTAATTTAATTTAAACGTCATAGCTGCTGCCTCGTTCTGCCCTCCGTATTATACATGTTTTTAAATTAATTATAAGTATTAAATATACTGTATATTTTAAATGTATTTAACATAAACCCTTTAGATTTTACATGTTATAACAATATTTTATACTATTTGAACATTATGTATATTATAAACTGTTATAAAAATTGTTTACCATCTTTGATTATTAATGTTTTTGGTTGTGAATTTATTTTCTGTGTAATTCTGACAGGGCCGGACTGACATAGCGAATTAGTTCCTATATATTAAAATAAACATAAAATATTATATAAATTTCCAAGGTTTCTTAATAAGAAAGTAAAAATATTTAATATTTAGCAATACTTAAAAACAATATAGTCTTAAAAATTTGCATTCCTATAATTATTATTTTCTATACATCTTTTATTATATTACGTAATCTCTATAATCCGACCTTTTTTTACGACAAAAGAATACATAAAACAAGTATCAATCATAATGTATTAGAAATAAAAAAAAATAATAATAAAAATAAGTGTATTAGAATTAAAGTTTAAAAATCTGTATTTAATAGTGGTGATTAATAATAATATAATAATTAAATACATAGTAATATGCAATAATTTAATTAAAAATACATAACTATATTACATATTTTATTTTATGTGCATGTATTTCCAGACTTCCAGTGGTCCGGATTTTCAATAATCCGACACTGCTCTGGTCCCATAAGTATCGAATTACAGAGATTACACTCTTCATTTATTCTTTATGTGTTAAAAATATACAGCGGAAATTACAAATGATCTTTTTCCACTTTTTTACTTATTTTCATTATTTGGTATTATAGGTAGATAAAAATTTCTTCTATTTCATCTAATGAGTATTTAATACTCATAAAATTATTATTTTTAACTCGAGTAATTATATGATAACGCCTGTGTGGGTAATTTATAATTAATCTTAAAACAAAAATATATAAACATGGTACAAAAAACATAGGTAGTATAACAAATTAAACATAAATAATATTATAATAAAAAAGACGGGTTCTTATTGGGTTGAATTAAACAAGTTAAAGGTCCCTTTTTATCATAATTTGGTGTATTGACAGTAAAAAAAAAAAAGAGTGCGAATGGAACGTTGAGGAACCTTAAAGTTTGCCTTGGATAACAAACAAGGAGTTAATAAGAACAATAGCTATCTCAAGAATTCAAGGTTCAAGCGTTTTATCCTATCTACTAAGTTATATAAGTTAAGATGATGAAGTATAGGAGAATAGTCATGAAGAATCCAATGTATTTTTAAAATATAGGTACTAGGTAGCAAACTTCAAAGATTTACGCTGAACATGATCTAACTGACAAAATCAATAGCGGTATTTGAGTCACAATCCACATATTCTAAAATAGGCCTAACAAGAGAATAATAAAGAGATTTTAACGAATTTTTAAGTTTAAACTCAATTGCATTTTTTTTGGTAAATCCTAACATTATTAAGGCTTTATTACAAATTTTCTCGATTTGGACGTGAGGAGATAACGAATTACAAAAATAAAAACGAACATCACGAGCTGAATCATTAACAGGCTGGAGAATATTACTATCAATAGTATATATGAAATACAACGTATATATGTAATAGTATATATGATTACAACAAGTAAATGTCATATATTGACCCTTTTTAATAGACAAATCCAAACCAAGAGTCTTACTCCATGAAATAAATGCAGCTATATCGTATTGAAGACGCAGACAATCCTCAAGCGTATCAACTCGGATGAAAAGTTTCATATCATATGCAAAACTTAGCAGTCGACTATGACTAAGTTTTCAATGAACAATGAGAAGAGTAATACAAGAAACTCAATGAAAAAAAAAAATTTAGACTTCTTATTTATTGTTATAGACCGTACCACTTTATACATACATATTTATTTTTAAATCATATTTCAAGAATAATAGAACTATAAGTTAAACGATTAAATACATGCAAACGGACCCCATAGGTTATTGGAACTTAAATTGCAGTGACAAAGCGTCATACCCTCTTTTACATTTGAAGAACTATTAATAAAATATTTAATTTTAAAACGAAGAATTTGGTATAAATGTCAATGAAAAATATGATTTTATTTCAAGTAATTGTTTCATCTAACTCGTTGCGTATTTTCTGCGTAATTTGTTTCCAATCTTTAAAAAATTATACACATATTTGTATAACCCTAAGTTGTCTCTCATTACTATATGTGGTCGTACTGCGATGGTATAGCGGGTGTGCGGGGTTTGGGAATACGCAATGTAACGATTGTACACAATGTCTTCAGTCTTCACTGCTTATCGTTTTTGTAATTTTACACTTTGGAGACTGATTTCCAACCAGCTACCTACGTTGGTATACAGAGCGCCAATATTTATTGACTATTATCATACACGTATACGGTGTACCGCGTTATTTGAGATAACGTTATATAATACAAGTTTTCGTACATCAACGAGGTACGTTTTTAACCTCGTGTTATATATTATGATATAGGACGAGTAGTTAAAAAACATAAGTGAACAAAAAATATAAATGTTGTGAGTAGTTTAAAAAGTGAAATCGACAAAGAGATAAAAAAAAAAAGAGCAGCTCTAATATCCATGCCAAAAATATCAAACCCGAGAGCAAAAGTTTTTAAAAAATATAAAGTAGAAATAGTATCATCAAAAAATTACAATTTAAAAAGCTTTATTGGAAGAACAAAAGATAAATTACAAGAGAATCAGAAATCGGGGACTTACAGTACAAATATTCAATGTGTTGATTGCGATAAATGCTATGTAAGATAAACTAGAAGAAATATAGATATCAGATTTAAAGAATATTTGAGAAATATAAAAAAATCAAGAAGACGAAAAATCTTCTTTAACAAAACATGCATTACGAACAAATCACAATATAAACTTAATAAAATTATTAAAACAAGTAACTAATAGTCAAAAATTAAATGTTAGGGAAGCTATAGAAATGATACAAAATAAATATAATTTATTAAATTGGAATTTAAATCCTTTACAAAATAATTGATTAAAACTTTTAAAATAATATATCATTGTAAACAATATCGCGAAACACATTCGTTTGATAATTCATCGGTCGATAACTCATCGTTCGAAAGCGGGATGTGGTAGACGGTAACCAGTTGTTTCGATTCATATCGATTACGTACATGCTAATAAATCGTTTTATTCGAACGCAATGATCAATCAATGCTTTCAAATACAATACGTCTACCAAGATTATCCTGCCTGATAAGCGAATCCCTAATAACACTTGTAGTACCTACTACTGGACCCGTTTTAAAAATTATATTTTATCACGAAAAGCTAAATTACTAATCAAATTTTCATAAAAATGTATATTGTGATTTTATATAATATAATATACTAATTAATGTTAGAAAATAATAATCACGTTATACTAGATTTGTATAACGCAAGACCATAATATATATAAAGCACGATATACACATAATAATAGGTATATTTATATATAGTTACCATCGCAAAAGTTGTCAACGCTTAAGAAAAATATCAACACAGCGACTAATAAATAACGAGATTTAATACACATCATTTTGATAAAAATTATATTGCAATAAAATAACTGTATAGATTATCGAACTACAACAATTAATAATGGGAACTATTACTGTACGTTAACTGTTTCAAACTAATGAAAAATAGTATATACCTATCTGCAGGTACCTACTGTAGGTAGTTTTTACAATACATAGGCAAATCAGTATATGAACATTGATAGTTTTTCTACTATATTATATACCAAATTTAATACCTACTAGTTAAACGATAAGAATCAGTAAGTTATTTACTCAAATGTCTTTGCAAAATCATTTAAGTAAATATACAATTAAAATTGAACTTAGGTTAGGCTGATTAAAATTTTACCTACCAAAACTGATAAAATTAAGTTAAAACTAGAGCTGGGCGATTATGAGTTGCATATTTCGAATATCGACGATTAATCGTATAATCGAAAATTTTCGATTAATTGGAATAATCGAAAATAATTGATTAATCGAATATTTGAAAAATAATCGATCAATCGTATGATAATTGAAAATTTTCGATAAATCGACTTTTCTGTTTAATTGAATAGGTAATAATCGAAAATTTTCAATAAATTCATTAATCGTAATTTTAATAAAAAAATTCAATTAATCAGATAATCGTAAAAATCGTACACAATAATATAAAATCCGACCGACACTTTTTCTAGAAACTTGATATTTTCAAATATTTTAGAAGCAATTCAATTTTTTTAAATATTTTTTCTATAATAATTATTATTACATATATTAATTTTTATACTGTATTTATGAACTCGACTTTGAATTGTTTTAACATTATTTTTATGTTGTATTTTTTTTGTTTAAGTAAATAATGCATATGTGTACAATTGTGGGTTGTACTTCTAATAAGATTCTACGAATATATAATATATTACACCATGAATTACAGAATTTTTTAAATAATGTACATTTATGGTATTTAATAAATAATTTGAATTTTGAACATTTGAAATTGAATATAAAATTATACAAAATAATACCCACTTTTTTTAATATTTCTGGAGAAATCGACTCAGAGTACTTATTCATTTAGTATTTAAATTATAGTAAATACAATATGGATTGTCTTTATGGTTACGTATAATAAGTAATAAGTAATAATAGGTATAATAGGTAAATATACCGTGTATAGATTTTTTTCATATTTATTTCAACATACATGAAAATTTAATAAATATCCGATAAGATAATACTAAGTTGAATCGATTTTAAAATTACTTAGATATTTTATCAACCTATTTGTTGGAAACACTTTAGGGGTGAACAATTATCTTCTAGAATGCGAATACCAGTTTCTGCTATAGGCGTAATATTTTTAAAATTAATTAATTAACAACATAATTTTTGATAAAATACATAGACTTAGGTATACGAATTGCACTCAAAAATAATTCTACAGCTTTGCACTAAAAAAAAAATATTACAATTATAAGGTGTCACACTCAAACCGAATTATAAATTCAAGGATTCGGTCTGTTTTAAAAGGAATTGCACTTACAAGGAGTTAAAACCGGTAGATGTTGCACTTAAACTAGTTATAATATAATATACGGCTATACCTATATTTAATAATATTATAACTTTGGAACAAATGCAGTATAGTACCAGAACAATTTTTTGGGTTTTTTTTTTCTTTTAAAAAACTATTCATTTTTTGACTCTGAATTTAATAGTGTTTTTGAAATTGGCCGCTCGTACTTACTTTGTAAATTATAGACAAAAAACCTGGAAAATCTCTATTTTTCCAAAATACGTTCTTACTGGTTTAAACATTGGTTTTTTAATTGTATATAATACATTAAACGCCCCTGCATGATAAATGATTCGTTGTTATATCTTCTAAGTTAAGAAATATCTTATAATTATATTTGCATAAAAAACGTAGTCATACTAAATTCTATTTAATTTATGCCGATAATAATTTTAACAATAATTTACATAACTTAAATATAAGCAATTTTAAAGAAATTTTTAGAAAAATTAAAATCAAACAATTTAAATGTATTTAAATATATTTTTGAAGCAATTTAAAAATAGTTTTGGGTCAATACCATTTTTATTGTCGTGTTATCACGATATTTGTTTAAAAATAATATGTTAATATATAATGTTTATCTACTTAAGAATATCGTAGAAAGATGAAATAAAAAAACAAATTATAAATAACAGAATTATCTAGCATCCAAAGTAGCCAATGTAATATGTGCATTTTTACATGTTTTATGAGGTGTTAAGAAATCGATTTTTTTTTTTTTAAATAACTAGAAATCTTTAAAAAATGAATATACCGGAAAAAAGTTCACGTAGAGCATTAAATAATATTGTTATCTATAATTTTTTTTTATTGATTCATATTTCTAACACGTTATAAGTTGATAAAAATTAAAAATGCTAATGAAAGTTTTTATTAAACATTTGTAGGTACGAGCGTACGACGTCCTTTTAATATTTTTGTGCTATTTGTTTATAATTTGTTAAAAAAATACCTATTTTGATCATTTTCCTTTTTTTAAAGCTTCCCTTTGATTATTAAGAAAAATTTTTACGTGAAGAACTTTTTTTTGTTGTCCCGTTTTTGACTTTTCTAAATATGGTTGCCAGTTGGTATAGAAATATAATAAACTCTAAATTATTCTTATAATATAGGTATAGTTCTTTTTTCACTAAATCATTAGAAATTTCCCAGTAGCCTTTTACTATTTTATAATGTGTTATGCAGTGGTCATTTTTATAAAATTCTAGTCTCAAATTTCGACTATTTAGTTTATATTTTGACCACATGGCACAATAATAATATATATAGAATAAACGTATAGCTGGAGGAAAGCAAAGAAGAAAAAGAAAAGATCCATATGGTTTGCGACGTACCTACCACTTTTATTTATTTCAAGTTCGGTATTCAACATATTTAAAATACAAATATGCAATTTTATTTTTGTAAAGAAAATTAATAGATAAAAAACATATAAATAAAAATTCTACAGCTTTTACAAAATGTAGATAAAATCATAAGCCGTTCCAAAGATATATTTTAGGGGTGTGTACCAAAATAATTTAATAAGCAAAAAAAGGTAATAAATTTTTTCAAAGTTACTAATTAATTAAACTCTACAACCTTGAAAATTAACCGAATAATTATCGAATTTTTTTCTGAGTGGGGGAGACACCTAATCATGAAATGCACCACATTTCCCGAACTCAATTAGGACATATGGTTATGGTAATCGTTGGTATCCAATAATAAATAAACCTCTCCTGTTTTTGAAAAACAATTATAATTTCACTCGACATCACTAGTTTTTAACGCTTATACCATTATAGTAAATAAAAAAACCTATTCAGTTTGTATTATCCCTGCTACCTCGTTCAATTTTATAAATATTTTATTTGTCAATGTCCTTTCAAATTTTAAATATAGGTAGGTATATACCTACTATATGTTACTTGTGATTTTCCTTTTTACATTATTCTACAGTGGTGAAACTAACGGGAAGGCAAGGGAGCAATTTTCCCCCTAAAGTTTCCTCAATCGGCTAAATATGAGTCGGAAAACAGAAAAAAGTCGATCACCTATTTTTATTTTATTACTATATATTGTTAAATTGTTATGTTATTCCCAATCAATAGATACTAAAAATATAAATTGTTATTTTATCATATATATATACGTATAGTATACGTACTATACATTTTTTAACTAATTGTTGAGCTAAATTGTTTGTTTTTTTTTTTTGTTCAAGTTAAAACGAAGTAAAATGGTCTTAAAAGTATCTTAAAACACGAGCGGTGTTGTATTTAATTAATGCACAGTATACAAAATATTTCACAAAGTTACATAAAAAAAAAAAAGGTTACCAGCTATAGCTACCAGTTACGGGTTAAACGAATGTAAACTAAATCGGTTACTCGCGGGCGAAGTGTGCCTGGAAATCTGATGTCGTTCATTAGTGACGAAAACAAGTACGAAAATCTTAGTTTAAATATATGCAAGCTCACACACGATGATCGATAACAATATCGTAACGAATAGGTACTACTATTATAGTAATGTATAAAGATTAACTCAGCTGCAATGTACTCGCATGTCGTGTGCGTGCCGGTGAACATATATTGTCGGAAATAATAATATCATTCGAATACACTAATAATATAATATTATCAATATCGCATAAAACATTATAATATTATCAATATTACATAAAATATTATAATATTATCAATATCGCATAAAACATTATAATATTATCAATATTATATAAAATATTATAATATTATCAATATTACACAAAATATTATAATATTATCAATATTACATAAAATATTATAATATATATTTCAAAAATTAACTACTCCATACTATATGCAAAAAACTTCGGGAACACATACATCACAAATGGACGGCCGCGGCAGTTATAATTATTATTCGGCAGGTCGGACGATTGCTCGGAATTGGCTATTGATTTTCGGTACGTAATCACTTACAACCCATATAATGATATTAATTCAACGTTGGACATTAACGAGTTAATAAGTTAACAGTTAAGTCAAAAGTTATATTTGATTTTTGTTAACTTAACTTATTAACTTGACTTATTTTTCATTAAATTAACTTTTAAATAACAAGTTACTTTTAATTATAACTCGGTTAAGTTAATTTTAAAATAATTGATACCTTAGGATTACATATAGTGTCTATTGTCGAAATGGTTGAATAAAAATGAAGTTGTTTTTGTCGTTTCTAATAATTACTATATTTAAGAATCATTTATTTCCCGAAAATTTAAATAAAACGAGAATACCTATATATAATATACATATAATAAACTGCCCGTAATATAAATCGAGGAATATATAATTAGATTTCCCACCAATAATAAACAATATTTAGGTAAGTACTAATTTGCAATGACCAATTTCCATTTGTTAGAACTCTAAAGAAAAGAGTAGGTACCTATACTTACTAATTAAACATTTTTATGAACATATTTGTCGTTAATTATAATAACTAATATAAATGCATTGTAGTGTTTTCAATAATATTATGTTTATGATTATTAAAAATTTTAAAATGCTTAAAGTTAAAAAATAACTGTATTTCAAAAAAAATGGATAATAAATATTATACCTGTACCTATATATCAAATGTTATATTGACACATGCAAAAAAAAAAAAAAAATTAACTTAAGTTATTTTTTTGTTATCTTAACTTAATCGTTAAGAAAAAAAATAACTATTAACTTTAAGCTTTTACTATTTTTTTCTATTAACTTAACTTAACTGAGTTAAAATAAAGTCATTAACTTGCTCAGCATTGGATATTATATTATATTTTACACACATGGGGGTGTAGCACGGCAGGTGAAGTTAGTATGTTATAATTTTAGAAATTCAAAAAATTTTTACGACCGTTGATTTCGGCGCATACTAGTTGGGTCCCATGATTCAGATTGTTCACTAATTGGGTCCCGTGTAAAATAGCCTACTGTACGAGTTGGGTCCCGTGTAAAATAGCCTACTGTACGAGTTGGGTCCCGTGTAAACCAGTCTACTG
>JAIPRL010012961.1:0-11278 GCA_025469235.1 Pemphigus obesinymphae
ATGTAACGAGTAAAGGATTAGATGTAAAATTTGCAATCTTAATAATTTGAAATCTATTTGATAAAAACGAATATAACCAGGATAATAAAGGATTTGTAAAGCCATATAACCTTAACTTGGAAATTAGTAATAGAAATTAGTACATTTTATGTATTATTTTTTATAATATATATATATATTAATTTTAGTTGTATATACCTATTGTTATTTTTTATAATATATATTTAGGTATTTAATTTTATTTAGAATACATTTCCTATCGAAAATTTATCTGTAGGTATCCAAAAACTCCAACTCATTTTCTTCTACTATAGAAAAAAGTATATACGTACATAAAAAAAACTTCAAATTTGTTTAAGTATAAATTTCTTGAGTGGTTAAAAAGTTTTAAAATTTTATGACGTTAATATTGTATTATAATTAACATTTTATATTAAATTCGGGTCTCTGGCTTAATTAATATATATATAATAATAAAAATGTATCAACTAGAACAAAATATATTCTATCAGAAAGTTAATTACCCAAATATTCCTGTGCTACTCCTGAAAACGTGTGTACATAAAAAAAACTCCTATCATTATAAAATCATTACACGCTCAGAATATAAAATAATAAAATTAAGCCCATGGTATTCCCCCTGGCCACGTCACTGATTGTTGACATTTTAAAACCACTTATATTAACATAATATACGATCTATTTTTAAATAAATAAAAACAGGAATCATTGTCAGATTTATGTATAATTAGACTTATCTATAGTTACCTATCTGTATTTTACACTTACTGATTTTTTATAGAACACAATTTTTTTTATCATTCCATAACCAGAAAAACGTTTTATCATAATTTGCTTACAAATTATAGAATTAATTCTATGAAAACTTCCTGAAATTTTAATATTAATTTATTTAAATTTAAAAGAGTAATTCTTCTAATACTGAATGTATGTATAATTTTAATAATTTATTCAAATAATAAATAATAAAAAAATCGATTTGAATATTTTATTTACCTTTTATTTATCTATTTTATTTATAAATCATATACGTATGTGTAGGATTGTATTCAGTGCAGGTGCTAAGAAATATTTGTGGGAGGATCGTCCAAGTAATTTTTGTCGACTAATTTTACTTAAAAAGTTAATAAGCAAAAAAAGCCAAAAGGTCTTCAATTTTTTCACTAATTTGCCAATCGGACTTAATTTCACCGACTTAATTTCCTGAATGAGGGGTTATCATGACCTCATAACTTTTTTTTCTACCAACTCTGTCTGTGAAGGGTATATAGGGTATATATATAATAGGGTATATACGAGGGTGACATATCACGTTTTTATGATTGCAATTTTTATTTTATAAAATTATACTACAAAATACATTTTCAGCGCAAATTTCATTTTATTTGAATTAAGATATATGGTTTTGCTTTTATCAATAGGTTATTATACATAGCGATGTACCTACTATAAATTTAAAACTTTTTAAAACCGTCATTACTTTAACACTTTTTTAACTTATTTTAACAAAATTGTTGGTATTGAAATTTTAATTATATGTATTATAATATATTTGATATACGATTATATTCTTCACTATATGTTTATTTTTACGTATGTTCAATTGATCTAGTTTGTACTATATTATAGGCCATAGGACATAGTTTCCACACATTTTTATCATCATGATTTACTAAATATTTAATGGTCCAACTTCGCGGGACATGATCCGACATAATCGTTTTTCAAAATAATTGTATTTATTTTTGGTAAAAATGTAACCAAAAAAATGTTCATAGTAGGTATCTAACCGTTATCAAATCTCAAAATCAGGTTATCATATACCTACTTAGATAAAGTTATTGTCGTAATACCACAGTAATTCGTATAATATTGCAAGTATAAAATATATATTGCTTAAATTGCTTAAAAACTTTATTGTTTTATTATTCTTAATATTGTGTCTTAATTAGTTTACAAGGTATTATTAAGTTTTGAATGTTTATCCAAAAAATGATTCTTTTGTTATAAAAGTGGTCATTTTAAGATTTAAGAACTGAAAATCTATCAAAAGAGATTTGTACACAGAGTTCTGCTCAGAATTGTTTTATTAAAAGAACTGATTTATCGTTGCTTTAAATTAAACACATCCACCATGGGTATCTTGTCCGATGAGCGCCAAAATGTCTATATCCCCATTGACTGGCTTCTTCAAATAACTACGAAAAAAGTTGATATGTTTCATGTAAGATTATTGGCTAAAGCTTCGATTAATTGTAGGTCGTGGTATGTACGTGTATAACACATATTTTTGATACGTAGATAGGTACATTTATATAGTTGTAAAATGTATCTAAAAGTTTTTATTATTTAATTACAAAAACACACATTTAACTTATAAAAACAAGTTTTAAACCGGTTTTAAAAAATTAAAACTATGTATGGATGGACTGCATATGAAGTAAGATTATATATGTATATATATATATTATAAATGTGTACCTATAGATGGAAAGAGAGGAAGAGTAAGAATGAAAAAAGCTATTTGGATGTTATGAAGAGTGATATGAAAAGGACTAGGGTATAAGTGAAGAAGACGTGAGAGATTGATTTGGAATAGTTGAAGACTAGGATGAAGGATCCCATAATTAACTGTGAGAGAAGGCGAAAGAGAAAAAGGAGTATATATGGGTGGACTATATAGGAATGCGACTAAGCAGCTACATATAGCTTATATATAGGTTCCTTGAAATCATATTTACCTGAAATTTGATTTCATGAATAATCTAATCCACCTACATCTTTATTATAAAATCTTAGTCCTTAGACTACCCTTGAAAATATTGTAACATGGATATTATATTATAATATTATATTATATTATTATAATAGTTGTATGATTTAATAATAATGAAAAAAAAAATATAATATTGTATATCGGATAATAGGTACAATTATACCTTCATACTAATACCTATACAGTATACATAAAGTACGTATAAATATGACATTTCAAAGTGTAGGCACATTCGGTTATATATATATATACCTACCTATGTACTTATATTACATATACCTATAAATATATGTTGGATTATATATCTGTAAATATCAATTCTGATCACGTTGAGTATTTCTATAAGTTAGTCATATGTTTATGTTTTACTTTATTGAATGCCTTTTGGTAATTGATAAAACATGCATAGCAGGTATATGTTATATTTAATTGGCTTGTTGGAATAACACTTGTAAGTTAATGTAACCCATTAGTCATTAAAATTCTAAACCCAAATTGCGTGTTGCAATTTGTTCCTTACATAGTCTAAAAATCCTATGATGAATAATTTTTAAAAATAATTTTAGAAAATTACTTGTAAGACAAATGATGTGGAAGTTATCGCAATGCTTAACACTTGTTTTTTTTTAGGGGGGGGGAAGTGTTATAAAAGTTCTATTAATAATTCCATTCAGTAATTTGTTTTAATTTATTAATTTATATTACTATTCATTCAACAAGGCATTGAAATATTTTTTACATTTATTTTCATCCACTGAGACAGAATAACATATTTTTATTCATTTTATACATTTGTTATATTCCTGTTTTTTGTTTAGAGTTTGCTATCTATAATCTATATATATATTATATACTTTTTCTCCCCCTTATTTTATGTCCAATGACCAATTTATTAATTATTAAAACAGCTGATTACAGTTTTTTTTTATTTTACTATATTAAGAAGTATAAATAACCAAGAGTGTGATTGCACACTTTACTTCCCCAAAATGGCGTCCAATCGAGAGGCTAGAATACTAGGTCTTACCAACAGCAAGTTTGAATTCATGGACTATCTGAGATGAGCTGTTTAAAATTTTAATACAATACACACATTTTTATCTAATTATTTCCAAGGTCATGTAGAAATAATGTTGAAAATTAGAACTATTATATTTACAAAATTAATCTATACCTAGTATCTACTGTTGTAATAACTAAAAACGTATAATATGATCGTATATTTTTAACAAAATTATACAAACACAAGGTAAATATTATTTATAGTAGGTACCTATTATAATCTATAGGAGATATAAATAAAACAACCATTATAATGTTGTTATTTGCACTATAATTTATTTAACCACTCGTCGTTACTTATGTTATAGCTATTCTATAATATAATATGATGTTGGATTTAATAACAATATGTAGGTACGTATATTGTAATTTATTAAGAAGACGCTATACACACGCGTTTTTTGTCTCGGTATATCTATAATTGGCTGTATGGCAAAATTATACGACGCGAAATTTAAATTATGGCGTTTTGGTTAAATATATAGAGATTAAACACCTATTATCAAATTTAATGAGAAGAATAATTTCGAATGAACCTGATGGGCTAGCTGTTTGTCAAATATTGTCTGAAATAAAGTTACGGCATTTTTAGTTTTTGATATTTTTAATAAGCTTTAACTCTTTTTTGTCAAATTATATTTTACAAAAAGCCCATGAGGTTCACGCGAATATATTCCTCTCTTTAAATTTTGTAATAGCTGTATTTAGAGTTTAAATTTTAAACTCTAAATTTAATCTAAACATTTAAATTCTGCGTAGTGTGATTTTGCTATATTATTTGTTAGATAGACAGAGACAACAAATGCGGGTATGGCGTCCTCCTCTTAAGCTTGCCGCACACCGGATCGAACCGTCGCATCGGATACGTCACGTCGAATTGATCAACGAGTATATTTTGATGGATTCTGAAGCGTTCCGAACGGTTGCGCAGACGCAAAAGCATATTATCCAACGTGGAATGTATACAACGCATATGATATAAACGTTAGAGTCCACGTGCTAGCTAGCTATTTTTGGTTTGTACCTACAGGGACGTAATTAGTGGGGGGGGGAGGCAATGTGGTCTTTTTTTTTTTTTGTTTTTTTGCTAATCTACGTTTTTAGGAAGTGTTTTAATGAGTTTTGCAGTAGGTCAAATTGTTAAAAGGTACGACCTTTTTTTTTTTGTTTTTGCTCATTCAAAATAAAGTTCAAACAGTTGGCCAAATATAGAATACACTGCTCCACCACCAAAAAAAAAAAATAAAATTACTTCGCTATGCCCCTGCGTACCCAACACTAAAACAAATCTTATATTTAAATATGTTTAATTATTAAATAATGTATGCAAGGGGTGGCCATATAATTTTATTCGTGCGGCAAAAATGGGATTTCTACAGTGTGACAACATTAAATGTTATAAATTATGGTTTATACAATAGTATAAAGTATATATATATACACTTTTATGTAAGAATCTAAAAAATGAAAATTGGGAGAAAGTAATTAACGAACCTGAAGTTAATAAATGCGCGGGTGAATTTTATGATGTTTTAGATAATCATTTAAAAAATGCAAAGATAACGGCAAATCTGAAAAATTCATCGTATAATCGAAAAATTAAACCTTGGATAACAACTGCAGGTTTATTAAATTCCATTAGAACAAGAGATAAGATAAGAAAAATTACCCTCAAAAGACCTAATGACCTAAGACTATACGGAACTATTATAAAAAATTTAAAAAATGATTATTATAAAAATAAAATAAATAGTAATAATAACATAATAATAACACGTTAATAGATTTAAAAAATAATCCCCACATGTACACTAATACATTTAATAATTATTTTGTAAATGTAGATGATAATATAGCTAAACAAATACAGTTAAATAACATACCAAATAATGAAATCAACAATTTTACAAATAACAGTAATAATAATAACTACAATTGTAATAACAAATTGAAATTTCTCGAAATGTGAAGTAATGGCTGTAATCAAAAACTTAAGAAAGGGTGCTTCACCAGGATTCGATGGTATTTCTACAAATGTACTTATATTCATTTTAGAATAAATTTTAAAATCAATAACATATTTAGTGAATTTGAGTTTTAAAAAAATGTATAAATGTATAAACAATCATTAGTTATTCCATTATATAAAACAGAGGAGCCTAGAGATATTTCTAATTATAGACTTATTTCACTGATCTCTCCAATAGCGAAAATAATAGAAAAACTAGCAAAAATACAAATACAAAGAATTATCATAAATAAAAACGCTATAAGCATTAGACAATTTGGATTCAAAGAACATATTGGTAGTCAAAATGCAATTTCGTCCTTTGTCAATTTAATACATAACTCGCTTAATAAAGGTAAAAGATGTCTTGTAATTTTTTTAGATATTGCAAAAGCATTTGACTCTATTTCACACGATATTTTATTAGATAAATATAAAAAAAATTAATAGGTATAAATAAGTTCTGGTACTGGTTAAATAATATTTAGGTGATAGATCACAATCAGTGAAAATTAACGAAAACATTAGTGATTTTCAAAAAATAAAGCACGGTATTCCGCAAGGGACTATTTTAGGTCCTATTCTTTTTCAAATATATGTAAACGAATTACTTGAATTAGACATAAATGGAAATATAATAGTTCTCGCAGATGGCACTGTTTTGGTTTTTGAGGGTCAGAATTGGAATGATGTAGAAATGAAAGCGAATTTAGGGCTATCGATAGTTAATAAATGGTACATAAAAAATAGCTTATCTTTAAATAATAGTAAATCCGTATATATTCCGTTCTCCTTAAATAACATTAATTCACCCAAAGAAATTATTTTGAAGTCACGCTCAAATAAATGTTTTCAAGAAAATAATATAGACTATTGCAATATAAATTGTACTAATATAAAAGGGGTACATTCTATTAAATATTTAGGAATAATTTTTTACGAACATCTTAAGTGGGTACCTCATATTGAAACGTTAATAATCCGTATTAGGAAATGTTTTCATGTTTTTAAGGAACTGCGAAATATTTTAGATATTAAAATAACGAGAATAATATACCTAGCAATTGTACAATCCATACTATCTTATGGTTTAATTGTGTAGGGATCTGCATAGAAAAATGCCTTGGAACCACTAAATGTACTTCAAAGAATATTACGTAGAATTATGCTAAAAAATTATTATGATAACAACTATAGCACGGATGAGTTATTTAAAATTATTAAGGTTCTCCCACTTGAGCAATTATATGATAAAATGTCGATAATAGAAATACATAAAATACATAAAAATAAAACTAATTTCAAACACCTAAATAGGAAAAATACAAGAAGTACCACTGAAGATAATTTAATTCCAAATAAACCTAATACTACACTGATGGAAAATTGTTATATTAATAAAAGAATAAAGTTATTCAATAAATTACCTTATAATATTAAAGTTATTGAGAATAACTCAAAATTTAAAATTATAATAAAACATATGTATTTACAGTTATTTCGCTGATGGCCTTATTACTAAGTTATTCAATTTGTATTTTTTTTTCTTTTTTCTCTTTCTTTTCTTGTTGCTCTCCTTACCTCTTATTAATTATTATATGCATGTTTAATTTATTATTTTTAAGTTTTACTTACATATACATTAACTCCTTATTTAATAAGTTATGAAACAAAAATTATGAACTCCCTGCTCCCACCACAAGCTTTGCTTAAAAAGGTATCGAACAATATATTTAAATTATGTTACTTGTAATTGTATTATATTATAATATATCATTATTGTTTTTGATTTTTAAATAAATAAAAATAAATAAATAGGTATTTATATATGTACAACTGTATATATAATTAAATTATTTACAATATATTTTATCGTTACGTACAATCATTTTCATTATCATAGATAATGACATACATATCTGTGATAATAATTAGTATTTAATCGTTTAACGTACAATATTCGTTTAAATTATTTTGAAACATTCTTTTTTCGTACAGTAGATTTTGTAAAAGCAAGCGTATGGAGACTTCCCTTAAACCGTTTTAATGTATTCATTTCGTTTTCTCCAAAAAAGAAACTTCGGTGCAATCATTTTTTTCGAAGGGAAATTTTAAATAATCAAAATGAAAATATACTGTTTGGAGTACTGGTACTTACCTCTTGCATGTAGTTTTTTCACGTAAGTTATACGTGCATTACGCCTTTTAAATACGTATATGTATACACTTAAATTATTCTTATTAACGTAGATAATACGTTTTGTGTTTACTGGGGAAAGGCATTGGCGCACAGCATCTCAATCGTTCAAGCATTTCAACAATTCAACCAAATGTGATAGAGGAGCTAAAGACATTTATTTCAGAAGACGAATTTCAACAGGCCCTGGAGAAGTTTGCGAACAATAAATATACCTATAAATATTATATCTTCAGTGTGAACCAAATAGAAACATAGTTGTTGAATGCGTATATGCAAGGGAAAGTGAATTATTTTTGCGATTTTGGGTTTATAATATTTAGTATAAATAGTCACATAAGCTCAAGTTTATTTTAAAATATATATATATTAATTCCATTATAAATACTTATTTATTTCATAAATAGTTTTACAAAATTAAAAATATTATAATTACAATAGATATTAGGTATATAAATATAAAATAAAATACAAATAAATAATAGGTACCTAATATAAAGTTAAGTTTACTGACATCTAAAAATTGTCATTTTATTATACCAGTTTCTTAAAGATATACTTTCCGAGCTTTTTTTACACATGTAATTTATCTTTAGATCGAAATATTTAGAAATGATTGCTTTAATTGAAATAACAATATGATTTGATAGAACTCCATTATCCAAGTTATGAAAATGAGTTGAATTAAATATGAAAGTATTATTTATATATAAAAAAAAATAATAATAGGAAAATTAGTTTTAAATGTAATACATTTATCATTAGTATCCTATAATCCTATTCAGTTATTTCACTCCTACTTCCTACTAATCACATTATTATTATTATAATTATACTGTATTGTTTTATATTGGGCTACCCTATTTTCAATTAAATAAAGGTTTTTTAATAATATGATTGAATCATCAAAAATGGTAGTTATACTCGGGGGTTTAAATTAAAAAAAAAAAAAAAATAGTTTAACGTTATTTAACGTTTAACGGTTTTTGTCGTTACATTTTGTTTAGTTAGTGTTTGGTATATAGACAATAAACCGTAGTTGACTGGTAATTATTAAATATTACTACACAGCCTATCATTAAAAATAAAAATCATACTTGAATATGAATGTTAACTCTCTAGTTCCAAAGAATAAGAATTATCCTCACACTGTTTATATAATAGTCTGTATTTTGTATATAGAAGGAAATAAGTGAAGAGGAAGTCCAAAAAAAAAGGGGGTTGAATGTGATAGAAAGTGTTATGAAGAGGCTGGTGTGAGTAAAGAGAATACGGAAGATACAGTTAAGTGGAAATATAGAACTTGGGTTGAGATAAAGGAGAATAAGAAGACTAAATTTTGTAAAAATTAAAAAGTAAATTCGTTTAAATTCAGAATACTTAAGAGCTTAAACTACTGACAGCTTGACTATGAAATAATATGTCATTATATTAGTAGGTAGGTATTTAATTAAAAAATAATAAAAAAAATCTATTTGCACAGTATAATAACAGTTTACTAAACATAGTCACCAAAGCTCTATTCTGTACAATAAAATGACAAAATATGTTAAATTGGAATTTTACATTGGAATTATATTTAATTGTACCTAAATATACGTGTATATGGTTGTTTGCATATTGTTGCCTATAATCAGTTGTGTTTGAGACGATTAAAACACGGAGGCTAACACAAACATATAAATAGACAATGATATACGTACCATTTTATTAAATAGGTACCTACTTCTTATGTTTTGCGATTATATGTAAAATAAACTTCTTGGTAGGTATAGTGAAAAGTATAAATACGCCGATAAATCATTACAAAATATTGTTGAAAATAACATTATAATATAGGCTATATGTAATTTTTACGAATATATTTTAGTAGTTTAAAAAAAATACAATTTGCCGTCTATATTATATAGCGAAAAAAGTTTTATTTTTTTACGTTACTGTTACGTTTAATCGTTATTGGTTTAATACATATTACGTTTAGGAACAATTTTCCGTTTTAAACGTCATAATTAAAACGTTATGAATAACGTTTTTAAGCCCTGGATATACTTGCTTAAGAAATGTAATTCCACCATTTTTTTTTCCAGCTTTTAAAATATCGAATATAAATAACAACTTACCATGATGGATCAGCGGATCAAATTAATGAGGAGATTAAATGTGGCAGGTAGCACAGTCGTATAGAAAATTCAAATTAAAAATTACAAAATATATTCAAATCGTGTATTTTACGCGGGAAAACAAGATCATATCATATTAGATTAACTTTATCATTTAAAACTGCCATCTAGTGGCATTGAATGTTGTTAATGGGGTTTAATGGCATCGAATATTGATGCATATTTTCACTGTACAGACATACATACATAATGCCATCTCTATAGTTTTATTAATCTATGAATGTATGGAACGCTCTATGGACCCATTGTCTTTTATCCTTAGATTCTTCTTCCTCCGCTTCCACTAATAATGCTAATAATTTCTTTATCCCTACTCGTGTCACTCATCGTGCATAAGTAGGTATTTGTAATCACTAGGGTTCGGATTTTGAGGCAATATAAATGATAAAAAAAGCACTTAAAATGAGAAAAAAGGCAAAAAAAAAAGGCATTTAAATAAAAGATTTATTGTTTAAAAATTAACAACCATGTAGATATTAAAAATAAAAAAAGGCACTTAAAAAATATCGATTATTAAATATGTAATATATAAAAAAATTATTGAGTGTTAAAAAAATAATTGAAAATTTTGTCCAACGCATTTTTATGTTTATCCCTTCTGACATGTTGCTGTACGTGGAACTATTTTGTCACTTGATACTTTTACGTCACAAATTTTACAGTACAAAATTAGTCCATCGGTTGAAGATATATTTTCCCCGAATTCTGAAATGTACTTTTTTAATTTACAACTCTCACTCTTAATAATTTTCGAAATATTATGACTACGAGTATAGGTACGACTAGGTACAAAAAAATACGTATCGTAATGCGACTGAACGATGGTCGACGACTGCGGAATGATTTACAATTTATCTACGATGAACACATTTTAATAGTAGTTTCTATAGATAGTGTAGGTACTTTGTACTTTGATAAACGCACATACCGATATATACGATACGCATATCACCGATAATAAAGTATACACAATGACATGACGTGTCAAATGTCATGTGGGAACTTTATATCCATTATCGGTCATTTTAAACATA
>JAIPRL010012962.1:0-11276 GCA_025469235.1 Pemphigus obesinymphae
GAACACCAGAAGGAATGATGCAAAGATCAGAGAGTACGCCATTGATGGACACAAATTGTCTTCTTGAATTAAGGTAAGATACCAACCAAGATAGAAGAGGATCGCCAATACCAAGATTATCTAAAATATTGATGAGAGTGCCATGGTCAACCGTGTCAAAAGCTTTTTTGAAGTCCATAAATATTGCATCAACTTGATGACCGACTTCTATATTATCAAGAATGTAAGTTGAGAATACTAAACTACTTGTAATGGTAGACTTCCCACACCGAAAACCATGTTGACTATCACTTATAATGTGATTAATATTTCTTTTTACAGACGAGTAGACAAGGGATTCAAAAAGTTTAGCTACGTGAGGGAGAATAGATATTGGCCTATAGTTAGAAACGTCAGAAGGGTCACCAGATTTGAAGATAGGGGTAATAGAGCAGGTTTTCCAAACAACGGGAAAAACTCCTTCGTTGAGGGAACGTTGGAAAAGAAGATAGAGAGGATAAGCTAAGGAATTATGACAATTATATAATAAGCGAGCAGAAATATTATCAGCACCATTAGAATGATTGTGTTTTAACTAATCAAGAGCGGTGAAAACATCAGTGCATGAAAAGGAGCAGTTTGATGGGAGATTTAAAGAATAATTTTTGCAGGGTTTAGTGACAAAATTAGACGTAAGAGATGTTAGTGGTGGTTTAAAAACTGAAAAAAAGAATTTTGAAAAGAGATTAGCGATGCTTTGTGGGGAGCTAGAAATCTCATCAAAAAGATGTACAGTGGAAAGGATTGGAGAATACTGTTTAAGATCCCTGGTGTACTTCCAGAACTTAGAAGGATTAGAGGAGAGAGAATGCTCAGTATCATTTATGTAAGAACGATAATTAATTAAGGATAACCGCTTGCACTTAGCCCGGAGCTCAGAAAAAATTAAGTAGTCAGATGCCGGATTTGACTGTTTATATATTTTATGGTCATGCTTTTTTTGATTTATTAAGCATTTTAAGGAAGAGGATACCCAGCGAGGGAATTTAGGTGTTTTGAAGATCTTTTTAGGTATAAACTTATTGATAGAGTTGAGTAAGGCATCATTGAAAATTGTGGCTGCGTCATTAATAGAGTATAAAGAAAAAGTAGCCTCCCAGTTGAAAGAGTTGAAGAAGTGGGAGATTAATTCGTAATCACCAGCTTTAAAGTCAAAATAAGTTAGCGCGACATCAATTTCAGGTAGTTTGGGACAATTATATTGAATAAATAAAGGAGGATGGTATGGATCAGGTTTGATTAGAGGTGAAGTAGCTTTAGATACCAATAATTCTTTCGAACTAGATAAAACTAAATCTAAGATATTACCTGAGCTATTGTCGATATGATTAAATTGGAAAAAGTTATGGAAGGAGAAAGAGTCAATGATAAGAGTGGAAGCCGGGGTAAGATCACCAGATGCAGAAAGACCAAATTCATCAAAGGTCCATGAGACACATGGCATGTTGTAATCACCAAAGAGAAGGACCGTGTCAGGTTTGTGGGAAGAGAGCAATAGATCAATAGTTGATAGGTGATATTCAATGATTGGAATTGAACTAGAAGGAGGTAAGTAGGTGGGACCAATTAGAAGAGAGGAGTGATTAATGGAAAGGAGAGCAAATATGTGCTCAACATTAGAGCTAATAGGAATAGTGGGGGACGAGATAATCACTGATTTGATTGCAATAAGGATACCGCCACCACGAGAGTGAGAGCTGTTATTACGGTTTCTGTCAAGTCTATAAATGGTAAAATAATCCAAACCAAACTCAGCGTCAGAAATATTAGTTGATAACCAGGTTTCAGTAAGAATTATTATGTCATAAGAGAGAAACAAATGAACAGAGCATCTCATATCAATAAGTTTAGTCCTTAAACCACGTACATTTTGGTAGTATATTTTTAAATTATTATAAATAAAATTATTTGATTGAGGAAGTGGGGGAGTATAATTAGGTGTGATACCAGAGTTTAGAGATATAAAGTTAAAAATAAACAATTAACAGAAGAAGACGAAAGATTACAAAAATAGCATAAAGGGTCAGTGGTTAATGATGTATGTTGATGCTGTGCAAAAATGAAAGGGTCAGTTAAGATATTTAGTTTTTTGAACTATGAGTGGAAGTACGGGTTGGTTCACCAGAGTTGTGGCTACTTTTTATGATATTTGGAGCACCATTTCTGTACCTTATTATAATTCCATGTTCTCCTTGCTTTATGCAGTTGTTGAATTCCTCATAGACACGACGGATTTCTTGACAATCGAGAAGGGTGCGATCACGTGAAACATATATTGTAAGAAGGTTACTTCCAGGATCTGAAGACCGTTTTCCCGTATTGAAGTCCGTAACAAAACTAAGAGCTTGCTTTTTGGTGGGAAATATGATTTTTAAAGGACGAGGCTTTCCGCTACTAATATGACCAAGTCTAAAAAGTTTAGAATCAGAAGGAATAGACATAGAAATTAGATGGATGGCTTCATTAAAATGTCTAACGTCATCAGCAACTCGGGCAGAAGGAGATGTCTCAGCCGACTCCGGGAGGCCATGAAAAACGATGTTGCAAAGACATTTTCCACGCTCAGAAATCTCTTGAAATAATTGCGGTACTTGGGTGTTGCTTTTCGGACAAGATTCAAGAGAGCGGACTCTTTCTTGAAGACTAGTCAAATCAGACCGGATAGCAGAATTTTCGGATCGTAATTCTGCTAATTGAGAGGATAACAAATCAACACTGGTTTTCAATTCGCAGAACTTTTTGTTAAGAGACAAACTTAAGGTTTTGCACTCAATTTGGGTACTGCGGATTTCAGCAGTGACAAGACGAAATTCTTCTGCAGAGAGAGGAGTTGACGGTAATTGAGGTCCTTTGGATCCTTTGACAGTTGATGAAGAGTTGGACCTAGTGACAACCTGAGTTGTGCCTGGTTTAGGAGAACTCATCTTCAACTTAAATGCCCCTGGAAAATTTAGGTATGCAACCTAAGTAAGAATGCAGTATAGATGGTAGATGAGTGCAGATCCCGAAGAAATGATCAACTTTGTTCCCTACTATTTAAGTCTCCAAAAATATTTTCGTCCGCAAGAGGTCAGCTGTTTAATGCTGTGATAGTGAACACGTGTGATAATACTAACCGGATTACTGGAACAAAGCCGAGTTATAAGTTTGGTTTTGATTGAACACCGATGTATACAGAACTGCAATGATTCACAATAAGAGACGGAGTTGACAGGAATAATAAAAAGCAAAGCGCAATTGAATTCGTAACGTTGTGAAAAAGAAAATAAAAAATAACGGGAGCGCAATATACTTCACTGTTATCTTGTTATCACTTATTACTTCCCCCAGGGGTGTACTTTAATTAGTACTACGGGTTTCGTGAACTCGGGGCCCCGAGCTCCTTTATTTTAGGTAAGAATGTTGATTGTGGGGCTGACAACCCAACATCATAAAAAAACTTATGTCAAGAAACTTCACACTAACAAGCCTCCGAACCCTATAATTAAATTGGATAAAAAAAATGGAACCTGGACCGGCAAATCTGGAGTCTTAAGATTCGGAACATGGAATATACGAACCCTTTATAAACTTGGAGCTGTACATAATATAATCCGGAAAACTAGCAATTATAGGACAGAGATAACTGCTCTGGAAGAAAAAGATGGCCAGGAAATTTAAAATCGGAAAATTCTACCTTCTTCTATAGCGGAACGAAAAATCAAAAACGTGAAAATGAAGTAGGCTTCATCGTAAAAGTTTCAATGTTAAACAATTTGAACCAATCAGTGATAGAATCTGCTATTTACAAATCTTGGGAAAAATTCTGGATATCGTGTTTATGCACCAACAGAGTCGGCTGATAATAACACAAATGACGACTTTTATGACTCATTAGAAAGAACTTTCTACAACCTTCCAAAAATTGTATACTAATCATAGTCGGAAACCTAAATTCTTAAGTTGGACGTGAAGAGGTCTTCCAACATACGGTGGGGAAGGAAAGCTTACACTTAGAGACTAACAGTAATTGAATAAGATTAATTAACTTTGCTGCATCGAAAGAACTTATTATTAGCAGCACTCAGTTCCAATGGAAAGAAATACACAAACATACTTGGATTTCTCCAAATGGGAGGTTTAATAGTCAAATAGGCCATATCTTATTTAATACAAAATATAGAAACTATATAAGACAAGTTAAGGGCTTTTGGGGAGCTAATGGGGACACGGATCATTATCTCATTACAGCATCTTTTAAAGTAAAACTATTAAGAATGTGGAATAAAAGGATAAAAGGCAAGCCAAAATTGGACACAGAAAAACTCAGATATTGGAACTAGAAGACATTTCCAAATTCTAATAAGTAATCTATTAGGAAATGAATCTAGTAGCTTAAGCAAAAATATCGAAAATGAAGGAAAAGAAATTAAAGAAACGGTTAACAAGGCCACGGAAGTTTTTGAAGAAAACACTCGAAAACCAAAGAACTCATGGTTCAATGACCTAAGGATATAATCACTAAGGATGCAATCAAAAAAGGAGGTGAAGTCAGAAGGAAAGTTATATAGAATTCAACAATAGAAAACCTAGAAGAATTTATAACATTAAGGAACCGAACCAATAAAATTATTAGAAGAGAAGAGAAAAGCAGAAAAAGAATTTGTAAGTAGCATTGAGGAAAGCTCAACCCAAGAATTTTCTTCAAGAAGTGTAATTCTATAAAGAAAGGTTTTAATGCTTAAATGATATGCTGAGAGATGATAGTGGTCACCTAATTACGGATAAAACGAATATCGTAAACAAGTTTCGAAATCACTTTATGGATCTCCTAAATATAAATCAAGACAATGACATTATACAGGAAAATTTCCTCTTCGTCATACAGTACAACCAGAGATCACTGAACAGGATGAAGAAGAGATAAAACAAATTATTAAAATGCTAAAGAATAACAAGGCTCCTGGTGAAGACAATATAAATGCTGAGCTAATTAAAATATCGACTTTAAAAATGTGCATATTAATTAAGGAAATCTGGAAAACTGGACAAATTTCTCAGGATTAAAGAACGGAAATAATTTGCACAATCTATAAGAAAGGAGACCCAATGGATACAAAAAATATATAGCGCTACTAAACACATGCTATAAAATTTTGTCTACTGCAATATTACACAGACTGGAAAATTACTCTAAAAACATAATAGGAATATACCAATTGTATTTAAGAAAGGAAAATCTACCACTGACCATATATTTACAATAAGACAAATTTCAGAAAAATATTATGAATTTGGAAAAGAAATCCACATATTATGTTTTGTTGACTTTAGCCAAGCGGATGACAGTACCTATCAACAGAGACAATCTATAATATGGAGAATCTTAAAAGAATTTTAAATACCAATAAAATTAGTCCAATTAATAAAATAATGTAATACCAACACTGCTTGTAAAGTCAAATTCCGAAATCAATTATCAGAAAGTTTTGAAGTGAACACGGGCCTGAGACAAGGTGATACGTTGTCGCTATTACTTTTCAATTTAACCCTTGAAAAAGTGGTAAGGAAAATGCCAGCACGACAAGAGATGTAAGTCTTAGGGGAAACCACTGTACTTGCATATGCGGACGATATTGTGGTGATGGGAAATACACGCGCTGAGGTAATCGCAAAAAATGACGATCTACTTAAAACTGCCAATTCAATGAGCCTTAAAGTTAACCAAGATAAAATAAAGTATATGGTCGTCAGTGGAGGGAATGGAAATATAGCCGATCTGATTGTCGGGGGCTACACCTTCCAAGCGGTAAACGATTTTAAACACTTAGGTACAAATATAAATAAGTTAAACAATATGCATAATGAAATAATATTAAGAATCTCAGCAGCCAATAAATGATACTTTGCTTTAGTAAAACTATTTAAATCTAAACTCCCATTTAAAAGTTCAAAGATTAACTTATACTTCAGTTATCTATGTCTAGTTCTAGCATATAGTTGCGAAACATGGTCGGTGATAAAAAGAGACGAAGAAAAATTTGTAATTTTCGAAAGGAAAGTACTCTGTCGAATTTATGGTCCTATTTCTGAAAATGGAGAATACCGAATAAGAAAAAATGACTAGATCTACCAGCTATTTCAAAAACCAAACATTAAAGTATTTATCAGAAGCAAACGACTTGAATGGGCAGGACACTTATGGAGAGATAATGGTATCTGTAAACAAGTTCTGATAGGTGAAATCAACGGCAGAAGACCCAGAGGCCGCCCTAGGCAAAGAAGGACGGACACATTAAAAACAGATCTGACAAAGATTGCACCAGGAACGGATCTAGAAAAGTGTGAAAATATTGAGAGGTGGCGGGAAATAGTGGAAGCAGCTATTTAAAAAAAAAAAAAAAAACGATTTCTTACTTTAATTTTCAAGGCTAAATTCAATAAATATTTCACGCCGGAGGAAGAAAACCATAATATACACAATATTGCATCTTTCGTAGTGGTCCGATCATTGCAAAATTATGAAATTATTGCTTGTCTGAAATTTTCTTGGATGCCTCCTCATAACTTTACTATTCTTTATCAACAAAGATTGAAAGCAACTGAAAACGTAGATTTCAGCCCAAATATTTGCAATTGTTTCTATGATTAGTATGTGAAATAAAACAAGGAACTTTTGGTAAATTTATTGTTGTTTTTGCAATTTTAGGTGAAGGAGTAGGCAATTAGGTATATAAAATAGCATTTTAACGTCTTTTAGTATTTTACTTATACATTTTTTTTTAGCATCTTGGAAAACAGGTTAAATATCCAATATTTAAATATAAAAACGCAAAAGCTGATTTACAAAATCATGTCAATAATGAATATCATCATCTCTCAGTACCAACGTTAATGATTTTTTAATCGACTTAGTGGCTTAAAATAAAAAGTGCTGTTAATGTACTTTTTGATAACTATAATAAACAAGTAATTGAATATAATCGAAATACGATCTTGCCGATAGTAAAAACTATAATGTTTTGCGCATTTAATAATATTCCAATGTATAGTCACCGAGTAAAATGAGTAAAATGCGGCGAATCAGATCTTTTGTCATTTTGAAATTTCTAATAAAAAATGCACAATGATAAGCCAGACTGTACAAAATGAAATTATTCAATCAATTAGTAATCAAATTGATTTGAAACAAAATTGTTGAAAGAGTTGTTTAAAAAAGAAGTTTCAAAGTTCTATATGATATTATGTGATGAAATAACATACATAAGTATCATATGCATTCGTTATGTAGATGTAGGTACCAAATTTTGTTGTACAAAATGACTTTTTGGATTTTCTTGAAATGGGTTCAAAATTAGGAATAGCTATTAAGACAGCAATTCAAAAGATACTAGAAACAATTGGTCTCACATTTGAAAACCTTTGTAGACAAGGTTATGATGGAGATTCAAATATGGCGGTCAAAAATAATAACATATAATTTTAAATTTTAAAAGAACAACTAGCTTTCTACATGCATTGTTTAAGTCCCTTGAATTTAAGTTAGTTAACTGTTTGTGAAGTACCTGCAATAAAACATATGTTAGAAGCTATTTACTCTGTTTCAGCTTTTTTTTCTAATTTTATTAAACGCACAAAACAGGTTAAGTTTATTATCCAAAACAGTGTTATTTTTGAATATGAAGAAACAATTCTCAAAGAAAAACAAAGCTCAATACGATTTGTGAGACACAATGGATCAAAAGACATTAATAATATTTAAATAATTACACATGTTTATATTTATTACTTTATAAGAGTTTAAGAATAGTAATTCAGGTCATGAAACATTAAGTTTGGCTGCAATATATGAAAGTTTTATAACAAAAATCGATTTTTTATTTGTATTAGAAAATGCTGTTTCTGCGTTTATTAATCTTATTGAACAATTTATTATTTTAACATAACACCTTTTCATTCCAAGGTGACGATTTATTTAAAGTTATTGCATATTTGATTGTAGTAAGATGAAGTTTAGAAGCTCTCCGTGAAGTCGCTGAAATTAATTTAAAAGAAATATTTAATGAAGTTATTCTGTTTGCTTCTAAAGTTAATGTTGATTTACAAATGTCACGTATTTCTGGAAAACAAACGAACCGGGAAAATATATATACAAATAACTATAAAGATTATAACTGAGTAACTATATTTATACCTTTTCTTGGCAGTATTATTTTGGAATTACAAACAAGATTCATTCAATGGTTAAAAGCAGTGGCGTATTTATAATTTCGCTGCCCAATGAATGTTCGCTACACAACAAAATTTTGGTACTTCCAATTTACATCTTTGAAATCATAAATAAGTAAAATAAAAGGTCATCAACTACTTTGAACCCCAATTTGATACTAAATTTTTTTGCAACAACAATGTAATAATGTATAGTAATATTATTCAAAAACTCTTTAAAATTTGCTGCCCCCAAAAATGTAAAGCCTGGAGCAATTGTCCCTCCAACTCCCTCTAAATACGTTGCTGGCTAAAATATATTATGTCTCTTGAAGGATGGATTTCTGGCAACTTTAGTAGATATGATAACGAGATTTAGTGATGTTACGAACTGTTCGATTAACCATCAGTTCGAAATTTAAACTCAAAATTTAAAATATAAAACAACTAAAGACAAAATAGTTCTGTTCGAATACCGAATCAAGGAAAACAAAATTTTAACCCAATTTGTCGAAAATCGCTAAAAAAAAATAAAATATGTTTAAATAAGTAGTTTATTCTATTTTTAGGATGGATAATGATTTTTCCCGTAATATATATGAGTACTTATTATCGACGCATTTTTGTTATATACATCAATATAATATGATATGATGTATTTATTAAAAATTATTTACGAATCATATACCCAGAATATGGATTCCATAATATAATGCTTATAAATAAAACAGAGCGATGTTTATAAATATTTAAAATATTTTATATTAATATCGATCACTGATTATTCTAAGAAATTTTCGGCATTGGAAGCGGGATACGTAGAAAATATACATTAATCATAATTCATATACCAATATTCGTGGTGGGATACAAAAATAGATGGTTTTGTCGTCTTATTAATAATACACTGGTACTCGGTAAATGTATAAATCAGTTTTCAGTATTTTGACGATCGTTTCATTAGGGAATTTATTATAAATATAATCTACCTTTCAATGCCTGGATAAATCTGAAAAAACAATGTAGCATAATCAATGGACAGATAGTAAAATAGACAGTAAAATAGAAAAACCTGAAACAGATGCATTGCAATATTGTAGTGATGTAAAACCCAATGTTAAATTAGTATTACAATAATTGTTTGTTACTTTGCCGGTAACATCAGCGACACCAGATTGTACGTTTTCCACTCTAAAAAGATTTGAGATCGTTTTGTTTAAGATTAACAATGACCAAGGAAAAACTCAATGGGTTGGCCTAGCAAACATCAATAAATCTAAAGAAATTTCAGAAGCCGAAGTCAAAATCCCATAGGCGTCTTGAGCTATTAGACTGGTAAGAATAATTTTTAATAATAATTAGGTATTTCAAAAATATGAAGTATTTAATAAATTTTTTCAAGGTAAAAGCTTAAAACTATGAGAAATAATTTTTTTATAGAAGGAAAAATTATATTTTTATAATAATAACAATATTATGTATAAGGTATATTTTTATAATATTAATTGATTTAACATATGTACTTTTTTTTTTATGTTTTTAACAAAGGCAATTAACACAGATTAAAGAAAAGTTATCATTATTTAATGTCCTATAATTGTATATTATTCTACCTACAATTACTGAATCCTGGCTACGTCACTGTATATACCACGGATGCGTTTCCAACAATTGTTTATCAATTATTTGGCTGAGCATAATATAGGGTAAACTATGATAAATAGAATAATTAGACTGCCAAAGCTAATTTGTGCATCATATAATTGATCATAAGGCAGCATTTATGATTTTTTTATATTTATATTATAATATATTATATAGTTAGGTATTTAATTATTCCGTATAAAATTAAAATAGATGTTGGATAAAAAAATAAAATTTAAGTAACATAATATTATTTACCTTTCACTGTATAATCTTCAAAGATTTACGCTTTTACTGCCGTACGCATATTATCCCATAAATTAAGTTTTATTATAATTTGGAAACGCGATTAAACTCGTTTTACGTATAATACGCGTATTATCATTTTACGGTACACAAGTGCGTTTATAAGCGTACTTACTAATGAATCGTGTGTTCGAATAAACGACGTTAATACTTAATACCGTCGTATATAAATCACTTGATATTTGAATACAGGTATAATCTATAACTAAACTATCGAACTGAATGTTAATACTTTTTGGCGTCTAACGTCTGTAGGTAAACAAACGTACCGAATAATAAAATATTGACGAGATATTATTATTATGCTTGAAAATGTATATATAAAAAAAAAAAAACTGGTCGGCTAAAACGTTATCGACAGAATAGAAGAAAAAAAAAATGAAAAAAAAAAAACCAACAAAAATACAATACCACCGCAGGACCACGCGTAGGTATATGCGTTATTGTCGGGTACTTCCAAAATATATACGTACGGCTCGATGGACTATATTATTGACGAGGAAACATCTGTCTGTCATTTAACGCCTGTGTAAACACGACGAGGAAACGGATCGAATTCTAGCGTGAGAAATCGTTTGTAGATTCGGCACTTGAATGGTTTCGGTCGATGATGGGTGACCGTGGTCGAAGACGGAGAGGCAAAAAACGACGAGACGTCGCATCGTGTCCGATCGATACGTGTGGGCAGCATAATAATATACGTATACATATAGGTACATAGGCAATCGTGATTTAACGAAAGCCGACCGGAGAGAACTTTGTGAAAACAAAATCCGAAATATTCGGACCACAGCTTGTTACATAATAATACAGGGTGTGGCAAAAAGAACTCCCTGATTAAGGAAACTAATAAAAACCAAACCAAGTCAAATATCAAAAAAAATTTTTTATTTATAAATTGTACTTACATATAATGCCATTTTATATTAATTATTTTTAAAAATTATATCACTTAAGTGGCGGCCCTCATTCTCGACACAATGTTGTACGGGTTTCCCAATCTCTTGGGAAAAGTTCTTGAGTGACCACAATTTTGTAGGGGTGCATTTTAAGTTCTTGGTGCAGAATCCTCCGAACACTGCGATCGGATAAGTGTAAAG
>JAIPRL010012963.1:0-11275 GCA_025469235.1 Pemphigus obesinymphae
TATCAAAATTAATATTAATATTGATATGGATTATGGAATGTTGACAATTTGAACAACCAATGAGAAACCGAGAACTGTATACTGGACGGGGTCTGGTGAAGGGTGTGCGTATCAGTAAAAATGTGATTATACCTATCTAATTTGTCATGAACAAAACTATGTATTAACAATATTATATTATTACATACGTTATTTTCTCTAAAATGTCGATGTAATAGGTAAGTAAGTACTGTAATGACGAACGTGATGTCATTAATTTTATTAAGAACACACTTGCATTCATATAAAACAATTCTTGTTACCTTATGCCTACATAACCTATAGATAAGTGATATCCTGATAACATCTGGAAATGGATAGATAATAATTTCATCGAACCATTTTTTCCTATCTTCTTAATTTGTTGTAGAAATAATTATATATTTTTTTTTTACAAGCTTAGTAGCATAAACTTTTCTCGAGATATATTATTTGTAGTTACAATAGGTGATTCGGTTAACGTTCTAACATCTCATTAACATTATATTATAATTATATATTAAATACATATTTTTTTTTTATTAATTTGGTACGTAGTAAAACTTTTATACATTTTGAAATGTTTGAAAAGAAGAATACTTTTCTTGCTTTATTCATTCCACTTATTTTGGAGAATTTTAATTGATATCAGCCTTCAGTACTACCTATTTATTCAATTATTTAATTAATAATTATATAGAAAAATAAATTAACAAAATTATAAATGAAACAATTCTATAATTCAAAATCATAAAGTTATATTAAAAAGTATATTATAAAGTAATTAGTAAATAAAAACGTACTTTTAACTTATGATTTTATAAAATACATTGAGTATAAAATAAAAAATAAATTAAAAAAATTTTGAATTCATAAAATAAAACGGTTTTAACTCATACTTTATGATAATGCAAGTGACTTGTTTGAGAAACTAAACATTTTTATAACAATAATGATTAAAATTTTTCAAAATTAATTTGAAATATTTTCAAATGCCAAAATAGTTCACAATATAAAATACAATACAAAATACCATAAGGTTGAAACTTTAATTTCCTATACTTGACAAGGATTTTTGGGTTCATATTCGTTTATACAGTGGTTAAAGTGGAAAATAATTGCAGGGGGGACTAATGCTTATGCAAAACCGTTTAACCGTTAAACCTTATTCAATTTTGCTTTGAAATTTTTCGGACACTAAGAATCCGAGAAATAAGAACAGTAAAATAAAATGAAATTGTCATTAAAAGTAATACGTAACACCGCATAATATATTTGTGGTTTTTACCGAAATAGTTTTTATTTATAATATAGATCTTGCAAACAATTTATAACTAAATACCATGTGTGCAAAACAATAAATTCTATATAAGTTTCAAATAACTATTTAGATCTATTGGTGGATACTATATATATACTGTATACTCTATAGCATTCATAATATATAATATTATAAGTATAAAATTATATGAAAAAAAAAAAAAAATCAAATTCATTTTAAACAAAATATATCGTGATTACACGACAATTAAAAATGATATTGATATAAGACTATATTTATACATAGTGCTCTAAAAATATAATCAAACATTTTTAAGTTGATGGATTATCATTTCTTTTTAAATTTCATAAAAATTACCTATACAAAACCTAAATAAACATAAATATACATTAACACCTAATTTTTGGTACATATAATTAAAATTTAATGTATCATTTTAATTCTATACTTACATACTTAAAAATATTATGAAACTAATAAAATTATATGAACAATAAAAATAAAAAATTCGGTCTATACATTAAAATAAACCGATTTTCGTCAGTACGGTCATATTACAAAACCGTGGTTCATCATTCATTTATCATTACCGTTTTTTTTACGATAACACATGTAAAATCGCCAAATTTAAGCTCAGCAAAGAAGGCGGACGCCGTCCCCTCCCGTCCCTCCTCATTTTAACCACTGCCTTTATATTATAATTGATCTCTAGATCTCTTTAAAAACTACGGATTTTAATTTTGGTAATCAACCGATAACTTCCATTTAATCGCTTTATAAAATATACAGAGATAATAATTATTAGGTACTAAATAAACGTTTCTGTGTTTTCCCCGCAAACAAATACAACGCTGTATAATACATAAAGTAATATTACTCTATGGTACAATATCACTGCGTAAGTATAAAAGTACGTACGTAATAACTCCAAGAATATATTTCATATGTGACATAAAAATATATAAAATATATGGCACAAGAAAAATATTAAACAAAGATAATTTTAATACCTACATAAAACTATAATAATGTAACATATCCTAATGAAAAAGTGGCCTGGGTGCGAATATAGTAGCGCCGCCTGTACGACAATTTTAAACTATACCAAAGTGTTTTTTTAAACTAAAATTAATTTAAATTAAAAATTTTCATTTTAAACTATACCAAAAATTAGTACCAGAAATATTTACAAGTGCTATCACCTTATCTTTTCTCTACATCGTGAGTTTTATATATATAGTAATATAGTTATGATAAACATGAAATAGAATAATATGATATTTTAACACCACCGCTTCTAATAAAAAATAATAATAATATAGAAGTTATTTTAATAATGTGTTTCGTATTAAAATTTATACTAATAATATAAATTGTAAATAATTATTTATTTGAAGACTAAATTTAATAATCTATTGTTCACAAATTATATAATAGTATTTTTTTTTTTTTTTTTAGCTAAATAAACTATTGCATTTTGTAATAAAAAAAAAAAGAAGTAATTTTCTTATGTAGGCACACGATTGAAAATATACCAATAAAGATGAAAAATCCTAACTTTATCTTTTGTATTAACTTAGTTAAGTTAACTATACAATTTAGTTTTAACTTTTAATTTTAACTAGTTAAATCATTAATTAATTAACTATCAACTTGTAACTATTTAGAACACTGTTCTTATAAACTTAACTGTGTCTAGTTAGTAGTTACTTTTTTTTTAGTGATGTTACGAAACCAGATTTTTGAGGTCGAACCAAACCCGAACCGAACTTTTTAAAATTTTAACGAACCCGAACCGAACCGAACTTCCAATTTTTTATTCAAACCCGAACCGAACCGAACTATTCAATTAAAATATCGAACCCGAACCGAACTTCATAAAAAAAAAACAATACAATAATATAAATTACCATTTTTTATTAATTATGTATATTTTCATAAAAATTTATTAAGTAGGTGCTTCTTAAACATATAATTTTAAGTCTGAGTAAAGAAGGATTCCACATTTTTCCATTTTTTTTTTATCGTTTTTCGACAAATTAGTTTCAAATTTTTTTTCCTAGGTTCGATATTCGAACTGAACTATTTTGTGTTTAGTTCGGTTCGAATATTTCCAATTTTGAATTCGATTTTCGAACCGAACCGAACACCCCGGGTTTGGTTCGGTTCGGTTCGAAAATCGAACAGTTCGTAACATCACTATTTTTTTATATTAACTTTGCCCATCCTTGCAATATTTTTGTATTCGCCCGGCGGCGTTGATTTTGGCGAGACGATCTTGGGGACGGATTCGGGAATACACTCCATCATGGTGGAAACGACTCGTAAAATGAAAAACGATCGCGTCTTTTAAATTTATGGACGAGTGGCCCCTTCGACGTATTGACGGTGAAAGCGCGAGGTCTTGGCGACACGGCCGTTGCAGCCGGTACTCGGAAAGAAAAAGATAAGGAAAAATTATGTAGTGGTGACCCGTACATACTACATGTACACTGGGATGGCCCTTGAAAATTAAAGTAATTTTTTTCGGGACGCCCCCGTAAGTTATTCCTAATATTAAAAAAATTAATTAGAGAAAATGTCAACACAATCAACAAATTATTTCCCGAGGCGCGGACGGGTCGAAATTTGAGTGAGGGGAAATTTCGTAGTAATTTCCCATTCCAGTGAACAGTTAATGCATCAAAATTTGTATTTTCATTTTTGAGATTTGAGGCATATTTTTCACGCAATGCCTTGGCAACGATTAATTGAGATACTAAACGTTATTTTTAAATATTTCTAAAGAATGCAGATAAGAAAAAGTCGTACATTTAGATTATATTGTGTTTATGTGAGAGTAGATAATATACTTTATCTAATATTAAATCGAACAAAATGTGTATAATATGTTATTAATAATTACAATCATAGTGTAAGCCATATTATAGATATACCAAAAAAAAAAAAATCAATATTTTGTAAAACATATTTAAAAATTACATAATGCAATTTATTCACAAAAATACTAATTTAATGAATAAATCTGATATATAACTTTATTTAGATAATTTTATATGTTATAAATAATATTCTATCCATTTTTAACGTGAGTATTAAAATTAAGTAGATATTACAGATAAGTATGAAATAGGTAAAAAAAAATACCCCCATCAAGTAAATTTCAACCCCTCTACGCTTCGGGAAAGATTTTTTTGATCGTGTTCAAACTTTCACTAATTAATTTTTTTACTGTATGAAATAAAATACGGAGACATCCTTATAAAAATGTTTGAAATAAAATTACCTATATAGGTACATAGGGCCACCCTAATGTACACACATTATTAAAATATTATATAACAGTTTCAACATTATAATAATTAATAATTATTTATACATGTACGCGATCGCGGAAGTACGGACTAGTACTAGATGGAGCTAGATGCAGGTCGTTACTATCGTTATATGGCTGGACGGTATATTCGGATAGTGGCCGGATTCGTTCCCACGCAGTTAAGTTTCTCGAATTTTAACAAAATGTAAGTACCTACTGACATTTTTTTACTGTTTTTAAGTTTTTTATCTCCTTTACCCATTTATACATACTTAATAGTTAATACTATCATCCTATACGTAATACCATTGAGCAATGAGCATAGATTATATACCATTTATAACCAATGGTAATATTAAGGTAAATGATTAAAAACGTACAGGACACATTGATTTTTAAAACCATATAATAATATATTACCCCATATTTGTTTTGTCGTTAGCAGTTATTTTAATATTTAAAAATAATTTACATAAATATTTGAGTAAATTTAATTTTTATTGACCAAATTTATTCGGACATTCAAACAATAAGGGATAAGCTTCAAATTAGACCCATTTCCAAACGGAAACCAATTCGACCAAATGGAAACAAATTCGGCTACTCCCTATTAATGATAAGGTGGCGGTTCAGGGTTCACATCAACATGTATATATATATGCATTATATTATTTATCAATGGAATTATATTTAAAAAAAAATTAACAAATGGACTTACAAATTGAACGTCATAATCTATGATCATATTAGTAATAAGTGTAAACACTTAATGAACTATTGTTTCAAATATTTTCGTATTAAGTGTTGTTAAAATTCGAACGCAGGATTTTTTCAAAAATTCCCCTACTAAATAACACTTGTTTTAAAAATCGTTTTTAAATATATCTTTGTCCTTATTAAGTGTATTTACATATATACAAATTGCACCTCTAGTATCTAAGGGAAATATAAGGGGAATACATATATTAAAACACAATAGACAAAAAATTCATGATTAGTTGATACTAAATTGTAAACGTTTGCTTATAATAATAGCAGTTCGCAATATAAACAATATAATCCGTCCCCAATTAGAGATATATTATTATTAATTATTAGATAATAATTATTTATTTTTGCGAATCAATGACTTTGTATGTATTTATATATACAAATATAAAGATATGAATAGAATATAATATGGAAACAACAAGAATTATATTATAATATATAAGAATTATATTATATTATTCAAAATCTATAAATAATATATTTTTAAATTTAAATAATAGAATGAACACAAATAAGGTTAACACAATTAAATTTAATAAAAGAGGTGATATGCGGATTTGCTATCCAAAACTAAATTATGTATGGTGGTACGTCTTACATTTGCATCATCATTACAAATAACTTTATTAGACCTAAAACAGTTAAAAGTATAGATAAGTTACAAAATACATTTTTAAGTAATAATATTTACCCAAAAATAATCACGAATTTTGACAACAACCTTATTAACGAGATTTTCTAAACGATTTCCAGCATATTGTAATACTTTTCGAATCGTTTTGTGGACTCTGACCAAAATCTCAAGATCTAAAATTTAAAACATGAAAGTAAAAATATATAAATTAGTTATAATCAAAATATAATTCAATACATTTTAAATGCTGTATGATAATAATTATTCATACAGCAAGTCTTGTATGTAAGTTATATCAAATTCTCATCTAAAATTAATATTTATAGCGTACTTATGTTTTTCCTATATTCGTAAAATATTATATCATTATCTACAGGCGTCTCGTTGACACTGGGAGAGTTGATGATTGTACCTTGTACTATTTTGTCTGGATCTATAGTTTAAAAATCAAAATAGTTAAGCTGATGAAATAAATGTAATTTAAATATTGTTATTATTTAAATAATGTCTATTTAGGTTTCGCTATAATAATAAATGTAAATCATTGTATTCATAATAAGTTATTACCATCGTGCAACCAAATTTCAGAGTGCATATATTTGATCTCGTTTATTAACATTTTCAACGATGATGACATAACTTTATTAGAAGGCTGGTTTTTTAATGACAGTAGATGTTCGATAATTTGGGTCATGTTATAAGTCTAGAAATTATCAATAAAATTAGATAGGTATACTGAAATAAGTTTATCATAAATATAGTTGAAATTTCAAGTTTTGTACTTTTACCAACTTCGGGCCAACTGAATTCAGTAATGAACAAAGACAATGTACTTGAAGATTAGCAGTTTCTTTTTTTAACTCTTCTATAATAGATATTATAGATTTTTCCAAGATAATTCCTTGGTTAAATAGTTCACCAATAAATCTATCAAAAACCATTGAGAAAATACATAACTTATATTATAAATATTATAACATATTAAAAACGTACTTGCAGTTGGCCAACATTTGACTTTGTTCACGATTTGACTGATATTTTTGTGTAGGTATCTAGAGCAAAACGTAAATAGGCATAATTTTAATATGTTTAAGTTACGAAATTATAAATATTAAACCGTTTTCGCGATTACCCTAGTCTTTGTTTTGTAGCTATAAAGTAGGTTACGACACTTTGGAACCAATAGAGTCAAAAATGTTTTATTTGAATTTACCAGCGGCGTATTAAATTGTTTGTCCTTAATAATTAGAGCACATAATTGAGCAAATAGATCTGTATTATTTGGTCGGTTTAATGACTATAATATGTAATATGTAACAATGTATTAATTAAATTAAAATTGCATTTATATTATAATCTATAATAATTTGTGCGGTTACATACGCTATCATGAATAATGTGAGTAATTTTTTGTAGTAACCATTCGGATTTTATCTCCAACCTAGTTATCTTCTCTGTCATTATATTTACGTTATTATGATTCAAATACCGAATAACTGTTCGGACAATACTCAAAATTTCCTAAAATAATGAATACGTATCAATTTATATAGATAGTCTGCGAATTTTGCAAGGTTGTTAAAATAATTTCAAATTTTAAATGAACACATCGTTTCGTAAATAATCATACAATTTGTTATAGCTAGTTAATCTTGAGATAAAATTTAATAAGATGGCCCAGTGAAATGTATTCAAAATTTGAAATTGCATATAAATATATACAAATTATGGTTATTTATAATATTTAATACTTACGCAGGAAGTAGACATGTTTACCAAATATTTTGATTACTCACATTATACTGAAAATGTTATTATATGTATATTCATGAAATTTAAACGATTGTTTAATGAAGTAGGCGTGTTATATGATATTATTCTGATATATTAGTTTTATTCAATTGTACTAAAACACGTATATTGAGTGTGGATCAATTATACAAAAATGACAATGTATTTAGTTTTTTACAAACAAAACGAAAATCAATTGAAAATACTATTGACAATGTTAATAGAAAGTAGCTAAATGTGAAATGAAGAAAAATATTGGTTGCTGTTGACTAGTTTATACAATTATAGTTACTATGTTACTAATAATAGCGTGTGCACGATGTACATAAATAATATATTAAATAAGTATAATTTACAAAGACGCTGTAAATAGTATTTTTAAGTGGTTTTTTAGCAAACGGAAGTTTAAACATTTTAACGGGACTATTATATTTAGCAATATATCGGCAATATTTTAAATCATCCAGGGAAAATGTTTCATGTTTATTTTTAATATTTTTTCTTTGTCAATTGGGAAAGAAAATTAACACTAGAATGCTACCGTACACTACGGTGCTACGAGTTCCCCAATTTACCGAGTCGGGACGGGACTGTATATAATATGTATAGTTTTACTGGTGGCCGGCTACATATTAGGAATTATTTATACCATAATATAGTTATATTAAGTATTTATAAACACATATTATAAGTTATTAGTTAAATACGAACGGCTTTATATTGATCTATTATGTTATGCATAATATTATTTTTAATGGTAAGTAAGTGAACTTCAAAAACAAAGTCTGGCCGTCAAATTATCGTTCATAAGGGGCCTCCACGCCACACGATTCTAAAGAGTATTAAGGTAGAAACACATTAGTGTCACGTAACGTGTTGTCACATTGACAAAATAAAACCGTGACATCACGCTCAGAAACACACTACGGTCACACCTATAACAATGTCACGTCACCAGTCTTTCGAGAAGTTTGTTTTTTTTTTAATCACACCGTTAAAATAGTTAATACCTACTTAAAAAATGGAATGTGCAAGCTCTACTAGTTCGTCGGACTGGGAAGAAGAAATTGAAACTGTTGCTGCTCTAATCGTTCTTCAAGAAGATGTTAATGAATCTAGTCGAACATGGGTCCATACAATTAACAAAAACCGTGAAAAATTAGGCGAATTTAACATAATTTAGTTCTCAACGTGTTCTCGCACCAGTTCTATTAATTTTTCTTTCGTTTATTTAAAAAAAAATTAACCTCGAAGGTGAGGAAAACTAGAATTTTGGAATAAACGTGACGTGACGTACTGCTAAAAATGCGGATGTTCAGAAAACAAAAACGTGCTTTCACGCAAAACTTTGGTGACGTGATGTGACTAACATGACGTGATAACAGTGTGGCTCTGTCACATTAAAGTATATTTATATGCTCCGCATATTTTTATCATTATGTGAGCTCACGTGACAATAATGTGTTTCTACCTTTATATAATATTATATAGGGATCTTCTTATACTTTTGAAAAACAGCCTTATTGTACTTGGGTGATTCGTAAATTATTATTAGTATTAGTAATCTGTATCAAGAAATTTCCACTCACCCTATACCCGCCCTCAATAATATATAATACCGCTGCAAAGTGCAAATGCGATAACAAAACTCCGTTTATTTTGGTGTTCGTCTATTATGAATATTGAATTATTATTACAGATAACATGATATTTCATGTTATCTGTGTTATTACCGTGTATGTAGGTACTAAGCACGGCTGTAGATATCTACAACCGTGGTACTAAGCAAAATATACTATAGACAGGTACATCTATAGTATTTGGTACTATTTATAGTACCTACTCTGTTATCTATGTAGTGTGTTTGTATAGGTACCATATTATATTCAAGTTATTGTTGATTTGTGGATAACAGAAATATAAGGGTAATTATACGGGGTCTCTGATACAAGTCGGACAAATGTCACAAATTGATTTATTGATGGGAAAAGTATACATAGTTGTGTCTGTGTATTGATGTTTCCACAAATATTAAGCCGGTCCCACACGACTGGTGTATTTGGGCCAATATTGGCGACTGGCGGTATAGGGCCAACATTTGCCTTTGCTGCACACGGCTGGTGTACATACACCAACATTTTCATTGCCCAATATTGGTATATATTGGCCATGGTAATGGTGAATGCTCCCACACGAGTTGTATATTTGGCCAGTGTCATTTAATTATTTTCTCATTTTATGGTATACTTGGCCAACTACTTGCAGAGAATATTCTGAACTACTTGCGTCTCGTATTAATTATTTATTATCTTATTTATCTAGTTTATATAATATTATCACGTTGAAAATAATAAATAAAATAATATACAATATTATATATTTTATAATATAAAATAATATTATAATAAAATAAATCCCACTACTCTCACAGCAAAATTATATTTTCACAACTTTTCAGGTATAATGAATATATTTTAAAAATGTATAAATATAGGGACATATTATAAATGTAACATATGGTTGTCAGAATATTTTCAAATATTGTAGCAATATGTTGAAATCACTTTTTGGCAAATGCACAAATATTTTGAAAATAATTTCTATAGAATATTGTGAAAATATTTTAAAAAGGGGTAAAATAAATAAGAGTTGGGGTGGGGATTGCTGCTTGACACACACTGCAATCTAAATTTTTTGCTCTCCCCTCTAAACCAATTTCAAACAAAATATTTTCTGTAAAACCCTCTTTTAATATTGTGAAAATGTTAATATTTTCAAAATGCTTTGTGGGTAACTAATTTTGGTTTCCATCAAATGTTCCTATAATTTTATAAATCCTATAATATTACAAATTTAATATAATATTATATATTTATAAATCCTTTAATATTATAAATTCTAGAAACATATTTGGAAACGTTATGAAACAGTCTTTAAACCCGTCATTTCACGTCCGTCAAGTTGGCACCGGCACATTATGCTAGAACCTTAAAAATAGTATTAAAAATTGCTAGGAATTTGCTAGATTTTGCTAGGCTATTTTTAGATTTTGCTATAGTCTCAATTCCGTGTAAATCAAAAAACAAATTTACCGGTGCCAACTTAACACAACATATTATAGTATTGTATGTTATATTATAGTATGTACCTATGTAGTTTGTCTTTCGGAATTCTGTGATCCATTTCGGATAAATTATAAATAGATTTTTCAAGTGAGTATAATAAACATTAAAATTAATATTAATATTATGTAATAAATGAGTTCTATTGTGTGTGGTTGAAACACCATAATCGTAATACGGGATATGGGAACGCTTGCTTTTGGCCGTGTGGTCGAATTTTAAATCGTGGCTCAACTACAGACAATATTATATCAATGTTTAAATAAAATATTATACAATGTTACCAGTGTAATAATATTATAAATGTTTTTAAAAGTATAAAGAATATAATTAATTAGGCT